>QVRM01005373.1:0-276801 GCA_003439945.1 Dermanyssus gallinae
GTAGTAGTAGTAGTAGTAGTAGTAGTAGTAGTAGTGAAGTCGACTTGTTTAAATGAATGCCAACGAATGCAAGAAATGTTGCGGACGCCGCGGCCAAACTTTGACATGACAACGGATCTTTACGACATGTGGAGTGCCAACAAGCACTGCCTACGTACTTCTAACGTAAAACCATTCTGCCAACTGCTATGCTGCGTACACCAATTCTGACTACTCTATGATGCTTTTCTTATTCGTATTCACATTCAGCATTTGAAGAAAGAAGAAGAACCACGCTACGCAGGTTAAAAGTCAAACGTGGCACGCGACCCCGTAAATCAGACCATAAATCACTATGGTCACACTGATTTTGTCGTGCTTATCTCCGGAACGTGGAGGCTCACGATCTCATATAATTGTTTTATTAATTCTGTAATCTTCATCATTTTTCAGCATGCATACATTATAGCAGACAGCATAACGATCGAATCGATTTTATTATCAGTCCCCAGAGATATTGCAGCCGACAAGCAGACCCAATCGTTTACGAAATCAAGCAGAGATACACACACCTAGACATTTAGGTAAGAAGGTAAGCAAACGTTTGTGGCATATCTCTAAACACGCGCATCTAGGGTGATATTTTTTTAGTGCACGTCTATATATATATAATTCGCTGTGTGCTATCCATCCTACGTATTGTGGTAGAGAGGAAAAAGGTGTGTGAGAGACGAGTGAGTGGTAACAAAATGTTACAATGGAAACCCTGCGATAATAAACGCACAAAATAAATAGTCGGATGACTGTGACCAAACAGATGACGAGGAACATATAGATAAAGTAAAACGGTTGCACACCCAAAAAGAACACTCAATACATTACTATGCCGAACAATAGCGGCACGTCAGAGCAGCGCTGGTGCGATCGATTAAACTTCAACCTAACTTGAGCTAGCTTAACGTAAGCTAACGTTGACTGCCGCACTTTTGCCAAACCCTCTCAAGAATACAACAACAGCAACGATAACAACAGCGGTAGTAACAACAACAACAATAATGGCAATGATATTGATTAAGACAACGTTCATGATGACCGCGACAATCATAGCCAGCCTTACTCACTACTTTTTTTTCTATTACTAATACTACTACTTCTACTACTACTATTAGAACTTCTACTGCCACCGCAAACTAGGTCTCGCACAAAACACCAAGATCTCATCCCACCTACTCCCACAGGACCGCCTCTCCAACACACCAAAGTACGCAGCACCCCATAGCACTAGAAGCACCAGCAGCAGCACTTCTGCTATTATGATTATTATCGGCGATTATCTATGTATCTGTCTATCTATCTACGACTACTGCTACTACGATGATTACATCCTACGTATCTCTATGTGCGTGCGTCGGCCTGCGACGAGCGAGAAGCTCTCATCGTTGTGGGGGTGGCTGGGGGGTGGCTGGGGGGTGACGTTGTTGGCGGTCGTGGTTGTAGCAGCAGCAGTATCGGCGGCAGCAGCAGTAGTGTGAAGTCGATTGGCCAGACCACCGGACGCTACACACGAGGAGTACCGTCGTACATACACACACCAACCTACATCCATTCATACATACAGACATACATAGTAAACACATTGAAGACGTGCATACATAGGCGCTCATACGCCTACAGATATACATACATGCATATACATACGTACATCAAACGCCGGTCATCCGGATGGTTAACTTCCTTCACCGGCCGCCGCCTCCGCCGACGCCGCTGTGGGCGCCTTGGACGATGGGGATACTCAATGGACGATAGAGAGATAGGTATCTATCTATGTATCTGCCTATTTATCTGTCTGGCTGGCTGGCTGGCTGGGTAACTGACCGACCGACCGGTAGGTTGTCTGGCTGTCTGTGTATGGGTCCCGTCTGTGGCGGTAGCACGGTGTAGCTGGTAGTGGTGTGGTTGACTCCGACAGGCTGGGGCGTGGACAGCAAACTCCTAGCCAGCCGCTTCCCAATCGTTGCTACGGTTGTGCCCGTCGGGACGACGAAGCAGGGAGGGAAGAACGAACTATGCTTCCGCCTCGGCTCGCCTCGCCGGCCCGCTCTCCGCCCGAGAAGCAGTTGTTCCTCCTCCTCCTGCCTCCTTAAAGTGGCTCATCTCATCCCGTTCTATATGTCACGGCAGCCTATCTCATCCCATCCTATATCTCACGGCAGCCCATTCCATCCCATCTCATCCCGACTCCTAAGGTGGCTGGCTGAACGCCGGTACAGCCGGCCGGCCGGGTGGGTGGGTTGTGGGTGACTGGACGACCGGGCGGTTCAGAAGGCGAGGTTAAACTTTAAACTATCGCAAGCACGATTTATTTGGCGAGTGTCATCACTGGTGTTTTCTCTCTCTTTCGCGCTCTCTCTCTATCTCTGTCTGGCCTTGTTATCTTGCCTTCTCTCGTTTCCTCTGCTTTATTCGCCATCTAGTTGGTGATATCATGGTTGTTCGTTTGTCGTGGTATTTCTCTCGATCTCTCTCTGATATTTTTCCTCTCTGTACGCCCCCCGCCCGCCCATCCTTCGGATTTGGCGTGCGTGCCCGAGTGTTAGTTTCGAGGAGCTAAGACACGACGACAGCGGGGGTGGCCGAACCCCGCTATCTGCCCCCGCCTCCTCCGCCAGTAGGGCGCAAAACAGAGGAGCAGAAAAAGAAGAAGAGGACGAGGAAGAAGAGCAGGGGGGGGCGGAGGAAGCAAAGATAACTCAGTGTCGCTATGTAGAGAAGAGGCAGGCAGAGGACATCTAGCTAGCGGGAGACGGCAAAACCAACGATAAGGCCAACCAATCGCTGTCCACCGACCACCGCACTGACATTGTGATAGTGCGATATAGACAGCGGACAGACTCAACGTGCAGATAAGTCACGATAAGGAAGAGGAAGGGCAACCCAACCGAGCAGGCGGAGAAGCAGGACAGCAGACAACGGCCAGTGCCCGCCGTCGTTGCTGATGCCGCCGCTGCCACCGTCAACAATAACAACAAAAGCAATAACAGCAGCAACAACAACAACAATTATATCAGCAACAACAACACTCTCGATGTTTCTTCATTCGTTCACTCGTCCGTTCGTTCGTGGTCGTGGTCGCGCTTGTAGCCGCGCGCTTCTTGTCATAGTTGTTGTCATCGGTCGGGTCGGTCGGCGTAGCGATGCGTGCGATCCCCTGTGTCGTCCCCTCTATGGGAACATCTTCATGTTCCTTTTTCTCCACTTCTTCTACCCTTTTCCTTTTTTTCTTCTGACGATGGAGAATTCGTGCTCTTCTTCAGCTCTTCTTCTTTGTCTTTCTTTCTTCTTTTTCGTTTTTGGTCTGGTGTCCTGCTGTCGGTTGACTGTCTCTACCTTTATTCTGATGACAGTCAAGCCGACAGAGAGACCCCCAGACAGACAAACAGACAGAGAGACAGCAAAACCGACTAGCGAATGACAGATCAACCAACCACCCAATAACCGACCTACGTACGCCACTACCAACCAACCAACCATGACTGTCATGATTCTCCTGGCTGTGGTCTGCCATCGCCGCCGCCATACAGTATTGTCGGTGGCCACTAAACTTCCTGCTTCAAGCCCTGCTGCTGCTGCTTCAAGCCGTGCCCCTGCGGTCGCCTGCCGCCGCAGCAGTGTCGTACCATTGCCATCATCCGTTACGTTGTTATCAGCGTTCAGCTTGCTCCTTTGCTCGTTCGGTCGCTTGCTAGTTCTCTCGACCCGACCACGGAGGACCCGACGACGACGACGACGACAACGACAACGACCATCTCCACCACCACGACCAAGAGAACAGCGAGAGTGCCCAATGCTGATAAGAAAGCGTATAGCGAGGATAGCGTGGTCGTTGCCCGCCTCGGTCGTTACGCTATTTAGACACTCTCGCGGCGCCGGCTCATGCCATGCACGCCAGCCAGGCTCGTAGACAGACAGGAATGCAGGCACGCACGCACGAAGTGAAGCGAAGTGAAGCACGCGGCACGCTTGGTAGCAGCACACAGCCAGTAGTGGGTCAGGAGACTTCAGACAGCGTACAGACAGACATAGCGGTGCATACAGCTAGAAACAGTACAGACAGAGAGAGAGGCTGTGGATCTTGGAGATCTAGCGCGGTGGATGGAGAAGATTTCCCCTGCGAGAAAAATGACTAAATGCAGAATGTAGACATTGCTAGGTAAAGTCATCACAACGGTGATCGGCAACCTCGCCCGCGGGTGGTGACGGAGTGGGGGCTGAGGTAAACTAGCCGAGGGGCAGCGGCACTCAGCCAACCAGTCGGTGAGTGAGGTGAAGGTGGTGATGGCCGTGCTAGCCGAGCTGAAGATTGCTCGTAGTAGATGTGAGCGAAGAAGAGTCCAGCAAAGGTGGAGTTGCTGCTTTTGTCACGCTGCTGCGGGGCGCCACACTCGCGAGCTGGTGTCTTCTTGAAGTTGTTGTCGTGGTTGAACTGTTTTTGTGGCTAGCCGGCTCGGCTAGAAGAAACGCTGCTAATAGCCTAGCTTTATCAGCTCACAATCTGCTAACATCATAATTAATCCTCTCTTATTGTCTCTTTTACTCGTCCTCCTCCTCCTCCTCCTACCGCCTTTCTAGTTCATTTGGTGTACGCCTGCCTAATTAATGGAATAATTATAGAATGACGGGTCGGACACTGATTTGGCGATAAGACCGTTTTACTTGTTATTTGGGGGCACTGGTTGTGCTGTATTGGTATTGATTGTACAGCCATAACTGGCCGCGCATGAATTTTCCTTCCTTCATATATTTAATATTATATAATGATCATTCGAACAATTCGGACTATCAAATTAGTCAATCAATTCCATTTATTCACCTTTGTAGGTAGCAGTCAAATACTTAGTCAAACAAAATCCATGTACTTATACAAGGGTAACAACACAAGACTAGAGTCATTTCAGGAATAAAAACATTTTAGCCAAGTCAGCTTGCCAGGCTTCCCAGCGATTGTACTAGGGGGCAGTTAGCCGCGTGGTATCTATCACAAAAACTCCCACATCTAGAGCATTTACAACTATCGCAAGGGTCATGGAATCCCCGCTCCGCACAGAGCTTGTGGTGAAAAACCATGAATGGCGAATCGGGTCACAACATGTCTGTTTAGCCTATGTGTTCCTTTCCATTCACTATTCCTCATTGCCCCCGTGTTAAGGAACTCTACGTCAATGTCCGCCACTTTGTCCTCCCAATCCCTGCGGTTTGCAAGAAAGGCCTTCGTCACGGGTAGATTGAAGCGACGTTGCAGGTCCTCAGAGAGCAGCGGCGTGTCCGCGAGGAGATATACGTAGCGGTTCCGAGCCGTCAGATGTAGACCCAGAGCTCGTTTAAGGAAGGAGGCTTTGACGCGGTTTAATTGTTCGAGGTTCTCTGCCGTGAGGTGGTCCCAGGTGACTCTCACCCCATAGGTCGCGATCGGAGCTATCTTGAGTTCGAACAGTCTGAGTGCCGTCTTCAGCGATAGTCTGTTCGGAGATTTGATCGCCCATGCCGCCGCCAGTGCCTTCCTGCACCTCTCAGATATGTGCGCGGAAAAGCAAGTACCGGTGACAGAGAAAATCACCCCTAAGTATGGGAAGCTGTTGACATACTTAAGTGGCGTTCCGTTGAGGCGTAGCGTGTCTTCGGGTGCTGTCCTTCCCCCTCTTCTGAACTTCATGGCCACGGTTTTGGAAAGGTTAATTGTCAGGCCTAAATCGGTGACCGCTTTGTGAAGACGGGCTAGTGCTTGTTGCACCTGAAACCTACTAGGCCCGTAAAGTACTAGATCGTCCGCGTACAAAATGACCTTGACCAGGTTTCTGGGTCCTTTTATATGACTCGGGAGGCCTTTTAGGAGTACGGAGAAAGGAGTGGGCTTAGGTTATCGCCCTGCGCCAGGCCCGTTGTCTGTATGAAAGGCTGGAGCTCCGCTACCCCGTCGTCGATGGTGATCCTATTCTCCTGGAGAATTTGTGCGAGAAGCTTCAGCACCTTCATTGGGACCCCTACCTCAGCCAGTGTGCGCAAAGCCTTCTCTCGAGGGGCCGAGTCAAAGGCCGCCTTGAAATCCACGAATACCGCATACAGCGGGTTACGTGGCTTAGCCAGTGCTGCCTTGATATCTGCCAGCAGAATCGTACACGCTGTTTCTGTAGATCGCTCTCTCCGAAACCCATGTTGTTCCATTGGTATGGCATGAACACTTTCAAGAAAGTTGTCTAGTCTCCTCGTCAAGAGGGCAGAGAGTAGCTTATAACAAACGCTCTTTTTCGCAATGCCTCGCCATGACGAGGGGGCTGTCGGGTCGCCCTTGCCTTTGGGGATTACGAGTAGGGTGGCGTCTCTCCATTGAGTTGGAAGAGTCCCAGCGCGCAAGCATTCGTTGAATAGGGCTGTCCAGCACGGTGCCAACACAAAGCCCTTCTTTAGGTGCTCGTTGCAGACATTGTCGGGACCGGCCGCTTTTTTGTTTCGTAAGCTATCCAGGCCCTGCATTAGCTCTCGGACTGTGAACTCCCTCTCAAGAATATCACGACCCCCTTCAGTGTCCTCATCCCACACGGCAGCGAAGTATGGAACCGCGCGAGGTATTGTGTCAGACGACGCGAACATGTCCGAGAAGTGATCGATGAGGGAAGCAGAGCTTATCGGGCAGGCCGCTGTCCTGGAACAGTTCGATAGCCATTTGTATGGCTGGCTCTCTGCCTCGGCAATCAGCCGGTTTTCCAGGAGCTCATGATACTTCTTCCGCCGCATTTCGTACGTCTTTCGGCAGATCGTCCTGAAGACGGAGGCCAGCGCGCGAAATGCTGGTTGCTCCTCTGCGAGAAGCCTGAAGCCAATTTGCGCCCTCCGGGCGAGACGGCAGTGGTGGTCAAACCATGGCCTGTGCTTCTTGTTCCTTCTGTCGGGAGGCGGTAGTGCGCACGCCTGTAGAATCTCGGTGAGCTGTTGCGCATACCCGTCTGTGTTCACCACGGGAGGCACTGGGAGCACCTCGTGAGCGCGTTCCATAAGCTTGACCATATTCAGTTTTCGCGAAAAGGATTCGTGTCTGGCTGTTCGATCGGAAGCGACTCGCACCGTAATGTCAATTGCCATCGGAATGTGGGCACGAATGCTCGCGCCTTCCGCAAGTGAGTTGTTCTCGCCCTGAAACTTAACTTTATCCCTGGTTAAGTTTGTTCCGAAAACGTCGATAGCGGAACTGCCGGCGTGACCCAGAAATGTCGGTACCGAGCACGGGTTGGCAATCCAGCATCCGTAGTCAAGACTATCAAATTAAGTAAATGAGAAAACAAATTTAAAAAAATCCTAAACATCCTAAATGGATGTTATTATTATATATATATGTATATATTTCAAAATGTACGTTCGACTTCTTTGGAATGCTTTGTTATATATATATATATATATATATATATATATATATATAATGGCCAGACGTACAATTATATGAGGGTATGCCTGGAAAAGGCGTGAGAATTTTCCAGCAGGGATACGAGCGAACATCCGGTTACGTGAAAACCGCAAAGCATGTGACAACGAAGCGATTAAGCCGTCTACCTTACCTAGCTTTTCCATCAATCATCCCTTATTACACCTGTAGATTAGAATAAAAGATCATGTAAACTGGTCATTAGTTTCCAATAATTTCAATAAAGGCAACTATACATGGAAGACTTTCCTCGTTGCCACAACAACCAGAGTTTTTCTAAACCCCTCAATACGTGCGAAAATACAATTCCCGACTGGATGGTATGAGTTTCCTCTGGTACGGGAATCTGTTAACGCTTGCCAGGTATGGGGTGTCTCGAGGGCAATGCGGGTCGCATGCTAGAACTTAACCGGTTCAGTTTTGATCAGGTTCAGCGAGAGTCCACAGCGACCAATAGATTGATTGAAGTTGGCTAAGCAGTTCGTCTGCATACAGAAGTACTTTAACAAATTTCTTCCGACTTTGAATTATTGTCTATGGCTCTTCAGCAGGGTTTTGCATTTCCAGGGAATCAGAAGCGTCTCAAGATCCGGAACATTGTGTACATATACTGCTAGAGTATCTACATATTAATAGGTGTCGTAGTTTGTTGTCCTATAGTTTTGACACTGTTAGCTTCAAAAAAGTGCTTGCTGAATCTGTGCGGCTCAGTGGGCAAAGTAATGTGTAGCTGTGACGTAATTCTAGTCATTCTTCTATAGGTCACCGATAGATGCGCTTACTATGAGCTCTCTCTTATTTTTCGGTTACCCGACTTGATTGTTTTACAGATGTGGTAATTGTGTTCCTGCAAAAATGAGACATTTACCGGTGATGTAAAGTTAAGAGTATCAAAATGCGATTGTGCGTTGTTTGCGTGATTTGTGCAAAGCCGCTGCTGTATCTCCGCTGCGTTTTGTATTATGTATGAATATATATATATATATATATATATATATATATATATATATATATATATATATATATAAATGCTTGCGACTTTAAAGTATATGCCGATTTTCTCTAGACCCTTGACCAGATTTTTAGTTCACCTAGACATGTCCGTTGCTTTATTGCCGTATCTCAATCTAAACATCGCGGCGATTTCGTAGTTCTTTCGTTTTCATTAGTAATTTCTAAATAAAACGCGAACCTGTTGAAATTCCACAATAACTGCGCGTGTAAATTAGGATAAAGCTGTTCTTCTTGCAGTGCCACGTCTAGAATTTTGTACAACGGTCCCTCTCGGACCCCGAACACAATATGTGCTGTGCTACCTGGCGTCAAACATTAGGCGTGATTTATTCCGAATCTTTCGTGGTGGTTTCTAGTATATGCATTTAACCAACCAATTCAATTTTCAATTTTTCAATTCTGACGTGGTTTATTTACGGAACTGCATACATTCACATGCTACCATTTGCCATCATCAGCAAACAAACAGCAATATTGGCTCTCTAGCTCTCTGTCAACCGGATTTCGATACTGAACGTTGCGGCTGTTGTGGCTGGCATGCAGTTGCTGACGCAATACTTTAACTATAACGTGTCCATCACGATTGTTGTGGATGATGACGATGATGATGATAATGTTGATGTAGCTTTAGTTGTTAATGTAGCTGTGTGTTGTTGTTGTTGTAGGTGCTGCTATTTTTATTGTCGTTACTTGTGGCGTGTCTACCGCCGCTACTGCCACGACGTCTCTCAGCGTTCATCGTGAACATTCATCAGATTGTGTACAGAGACAAGGAGAAGATTTCAATCAGCCGCCCATCAACACAAACGCACGGCAAAATGGTCGAACAGCCCGAAGCGCCCAAAGCGAAGGGAGGGAGGGAGAGAGGGATGCTCACCCCCGGCACCCAACCTCACCCCCGGCACCCAACCTCAGCCAGGCACCCAACCTTAGGCAGGCAGTCGCCTCGTCATCATCATGCTCGTGCTTGAGCGATTCGTACGCATATGCCTTCGTACATACAGACAGACGTGCATACGACCTACGACGTACGTACAAAGATGTGTGCATGTATGTACATACATACGTAAGTTTGTTTGAACATGTTGGTTTGTATTTGCCAGTCAGTCAGTCTGTATGTCTGACTGTCGTTCTGCCTGCATATATATATATATATATATATATACACATATACATACATGTGTATACAGTTCGACTGCTGCATACAGCACGCGCATACAGCACTATGACTGAGGTTTTTCTTTAACGTGCGTGTGCAGATAAATAGCCAACTCCCCAGGCAAGCGGTTGGCCGATGGGCGAATCGGTAGTCCCGTGCATTAGTAGCACGTGCGCAAAACCTGCTCGCCAGCGGGCTGCGAGTTGGCTTTTGGCATAAGCTGCTGCTGCTGTTGCTGTTGCTGCTGCTGCTGCTGTGATGTACATGGGCGTGCACCATGGACCGCCATTCACAGACGCCAGAGGTGGCGTAGTGACAGTTTAGCAGCCGTGAGTTTCGTGGCGCGAACGGTTCCGGCGTTGTCACCCGACCAGCTGTTCTGCGTGACGGAACCACTTAACGAGACGCGTCGTCATCATCATCGCCAATATCAACAGCGCAGTGGGTCGGTCGGTAGCCAGGCCGGTTGGACGAAGCGTTGAAGCCAGACAGAAGAAGAAGAGGCTAGAGAGGAACGGAGGGAGGAAAAGACGAGAACTTGCTCCTCCTCCCTGAAAGAACAACGACAATGACAACTACGACAGCAACAGCCATAACTAAAACTACAATAATCATAGCAGCAGCAGTAGCAGCAACAACAACAACAACAATAACTACGACAACAACAACAACAACGTAAATGGCAGTAGCCAATGTGGTTGCAGGCGTCGCTGAAAACACGAGGCGCGATTATCAAGTGAGAGAAACATCGAGTCCAGTCGAGGCAGAACGGTGAGACAAAAAAAAACCATCGAACTACATGTAGCCTGTGTCACGTCAGGCGTTTTCGTTTGGCTGGTTTAGATAGGATTGATGGTTGTGATGAGAATGATCATGATGCCATTGATGACAACAACAAAACCTGTAACAAAACTAACAACAACAACAACAACAACAGCAACTATGATCGGTTAACCATTCACCAGGCACAACGTTAGCAATGATTGGCCAAGTAGACGAAATCGCTGATTGTGGCAGCGTGGCGCCGGAGGTTTCAGCATTCAAATTCAAACTCTAAACGAAAATGACACCGATATAGTTCTTCAAGGTTAAGCGCCGTTAAATGTGCTATTTTGTGTTGCACGTACGATTGTGACCGCGTTAGTCAATATATTTAGTTGAAATTTGTTTACTTCGCACCCCGCTTGTTACAGACGGCCAGAGCCCATAGGTGCTGCAGGACGTCTGTGCTGCCACAGCAAGGTCTGTCCCGCTAGCGGTTACGCATGGCCGTCGATGCTGCGAATCGTTCATTCATGTACGGCCACTGTGACAAACGATACCCATACTGTAAGACGACGCTCGCGTCAATAGTAATAATACTAATAATAATTAGAAGAAGAAGAAATAGAAAAAAGGCAATCGCAATGGACACCTGGAGCGCCCCACAACAACAGAGGGACTCCCTTGTTTCGCGTTGACACATCACAGATTTCTGTCAAAACGCCCGCAAGAGATCGCACGCGATTGACGGCAAGTTGAGTTGCTAAGGCAGATAGATGCAGTCGCCGGTTAGATGTTTGCAAAACGCCGCGTCTATAGCGTCTATAGGCATGGAGTAAGAATGTTATTATTATTATTACTATTATCATGTGGAACTATCAGTGTGCTCCAAGCGAAAGAATTACGCCTGCATGTCGTCCCCACGCGAGCACCCTTCCTATGTCGCACGATTCGCGTTTCGTTTCTCTGTCTCTCTCTCTCACACACACACTTTTTCTGTATTTATACCTATTTTACCAAATGTTTTCATTTTTCCTTCACACTTTCCTTAAGCATACACGTACGTCCATGCGTACAAAAACATATGCACTAACATACATATATACATGTACACATAAAGATGAGACATGCGATCTCGTCGTATCTAAATTAATTTGGTGGGTGGGAATGACTAACAGTGACAGCTGTGCATCATCAGCGTATTTCGCTGTTTTCCTACATATACATATATATATATATATATATATATATATATATATATATATATATATATATATATATATATATACATATATATATATATATATTGCTCTTTCTGCATCTCGTTTTTCTGCAGCTCTCGTTCTCCAGTGGGGTGCTGCCTGCTGCCACAGGTAGGTGAAGAACTTTGGGACCTTTCGTCTTCACACAACCTTGACCGGATAAGCAAATGGACTGGCCGTTCGCAAGCGCACAAACGGTTGGCGACTCGCGGACATGACACGCACAACACCTTCGTTTCTTTCTTCCCTCCTACGAGCACGAGCGTATGCACGATAAGCATAGGTCTACGAGTCGGCATTGTCGTTCTGATCTCACGTTGTGGTCGTTCAGCCTTAGTAGTAGTAGTAGTAGTAACAATTCGTGTCGCTACCGTCGTCGACCACTTTCAATAACTCTCCGGGGTCTACTTATCTATCACATATTTCTCTATCTAGATATCTGGCTATCTTTCGCTCTATCTACCAACCTACCTGTTTTTCTACTTGTATATGTCTACGTCCAACGACGACGATGACGACAACGACGACGACGATGATGATGATGATGAATGTCCGTACGTACCTCCCACAGCGGCGATTTCTCCCAAGGCGGTCATCCTGTTCCTTGCTGGCTCACTTGCTCAAGTCGTGGCTTCGCGCTGATGCTGAACCTTCAGCGAGAGAGACCAGTTCAATCGCTGCGTTGTTGTTGTTGTTGTTAGTGTTGTTGTTGTTGCTGTTGTTGTTGTTGTTGTTGCTGTTGTTGTTGTTGCTGTTGTTGCTGGCAGCAATGTGTCAGGCCACCTGCCAGCAATTCTGCGGTTACTGCCGCCGCCGCCTCCGTCGCTCGACCACCGCGTTCATCATGTCAAGTTCCCGATCTCGTGTTCGTCTAAGAAGGGGGAAGTTTTTCCTCTTTTTTTTGTTGGCCTCGTTCTTTCGGTTGAAGTTTTTTCGGTCGTCTATCTAGCGATGTACCACCACCACCAACTGTGGATCATCTACCTACCAATGTTTGTCTGTCTTCGTACTCTACCTGCCAGAACACAATGCGTACGCGTTGCTGTTCGGCTGCTGCGCGTACGGACATCGTACACGCATCGCGCGCTCTGCACATCGCTGCCGTCGTCGTCGTCATCGTTGGACGCTGGACGCACGTACAATCGCTATATCAGTCTATCCATCTCTGTACCTCTTTATCTCTACATGTATTTCTCTTGTGTTTGTTATCTCGAGAGATCTCGATCTCCCTCCCTCGATCTCTCTCTCGATGGGTTTCTCCCACCCTTTCTGCTGCCACTACTGGCTGCACGGCCAGACGTCAGACGTCCGGTCCGCCTGTGGCAGTTGCAGACGCCCATAGGCGACGCCATGTCCACAGATGCGGGCACAACGCCGCCGCCGCCGCCGACAACGCTACCGAACAAAGTGAAAATGTCGGCGAAGAGCAGCCAAACGGTCTATGCCGCCTACAACCAACCACTGAGTGCACGATACGTCAGTGAAGTGGTGTTACTGTTTCTATTTCTGGTGGTCGGTTGGTTGGTTGGTTGGTTGGTGCCGTTATCCGTCGATCGACCGTCAAACTTCGGACACGCCGGAGAACTTCGGAGACGAACGTGGGGCGATGGGGAGCAGGGCAGCGTGCGGCGTCAAAGGTCCGGAACCTCAAAGGATCTGACGCGAGGATTAGGAGAACGACGTCGTTGTCGTCCACGGTCTCAAGCTACCTCAAGCGAGTGATAGCGGTGGTGCTGGCTGGCTGTAGTAACACAACGGAAGACAGAAGCATCGACCAGCATGTTCGTCTGTAATGTCTAACAACACAACACTAACGATAGCGACAACAACAGCAACAACAACAACAACAACAACAGCGACAACAACAATGAATACTGGCGATATGATCAGTGAAAACAATAGTGGCAAACGCATTAACAATAAGTATACCAAAACAACCGCACTAGAGATAAAAATACTAGGCAAAGCAATCAAAACAACAACAATGGGGAAAGTGGTAAACGCACCCTATACTGCAACAGAGATATAAATCAAGGCCAGCAATCGTTGGTATATCCTAAAATAGAACAGATGAGTCGATAAGCAGGAAGCTGTCAGGTAACGGTATCGACGTTAACCGGACTTCGTGTCAGGTTGTCAGAAATTGCCGCTGACGAAACAAAAGATGGAGTGCGAGTCTCCGCGCACTCGAGTCATTTCAAGATTAGATCTAAGATTTTGCTAAGTTCACCACCTTTCATCAACAAAAGATGCCGTCATTAAAAAGAAGTGCTATGGTGCTGCTGAGACTCTCTCTCTCTGTTTGTATATATATATATATATATATATATATATACCTTGGATACCCTCAGGAGGAAAACGTTAGCCCTTTAATCTTCTCCGCTCCCCCGAGTGAGCTCACAGAACAAATCCAAGATCTCCACAGCACCATCGGTGTAGTGCTGTCGCGGACAAGATCATCCTATCCAGTAGGGTACGGAAAGTCGCACAGGAACGTTTAGGGTGCCCTTCACACGTTGCAGCGATTTCACTTCAATAACCAGCTTAGCGTCATCGTCCTTAAGACAAACGCGATCAGGCTTCGCGCCGTAGGGTGACTCGCTGCACACGATCGGCTTCGGCACCTGGGCGTTGACTTCACTGTTAAAGAAACAGGTGCTTGCACAAACATATCGTCGATTGCATCGGTAAGCGCATTCCGGCAATGTCAACGATCTCAACTCACCAGAAGTTATGCGTGCCTGGCGGCTGCAAAAGCCCTGGTCGACATTAGGGTGCAATTTTCCTCAAAAGAGTTCTCGAGTTGGCCCCCAACCGCCTGGTTTACGCACGCTCGATCGAAGATTTAGTGCGTTGACGGCTGTACACTGTCTCACTTCGATACCTGCCGAGCTTCGAACAACCTAAGCCAGCTAGCCGGCTTTTTCTTACGCGCATAACTGTTCTAACATGATCTTATCTTATACCGAGTCGGAGTATATATATATATATACGTTTTCTTTGTATATATATATATTTTTTTTATATGTACCATATTGAGCAATAAACTGTCAATTTTACAAAACATGATAGAAATAAGAAACTGTCTAGAATGCATGCAGCGTAATTAGTGCCAATCAATGTGCCACTCTTCAGATGTCCCTTTGCTAAACAGTGTTCGCAAAATCCGTCGTAAATATTCGTGTTAAATAGTATGAGTCTGTCGTCACTATCAAGCTGCCGTAAGACCCCATCCCGTCGGCACGGCGTCACCCGATCTAGCGTTGGCTTGGCGCCCTTTGGTTTCTTCTGGTTCGTACGAAATCATCTCCAGTGGTGAAACCCATTTTAATGTTTAGAGTTTTGTAAATAAACAAATTGTCGCATGTCAAGTGACGAAAACATACATGCGTTTCATGAGAAGAAAATGCATCCCAACAAAAAATTGATATGCTGTATCAATGAGATCCGGTTACGATGATGCCAAGTCGTGATGAAAAATTTTGCTGGAAGAACCCAAGCTTGTTGGAAGAACACACGTGTTAGCAAATGCGTGAAGGGTACCGTTCATAGTGTTACTCCATAAATAATTCTTATATATGAATATGCTTTATAAATAAAGAAACAACTCGGTATTGGATTATAAAAGTAATTTTCTTTAGAATTTGAATGTTTCGTTTAGCTGGGTCAGGTAATATATATTATATATATATATATATATAAATGATTATGTATATATATATATATATATATATATACACACATACATACATATACATATATATATATATATATATATAGTATATATATATATATATCTATATATATATATATATATATATCTATATATATATATATATATATATATGTATATGTATGTATGTGTGTATATATATATATATATATATCCTTAATCAATAATTTCTTATTGAATCTAAATTTTCAATAATTACGATTTTTAACAATTGTAATAATTAAGGGCATTTTGCAGAAAAGGCTATCGCCCGTGTCTGCGCGGTCTTGTGAGTGTGTTAACATTCTACATATTAAATAACAATGTTATTAGATTTTAAATGTTTTAATTGTGCTGGAAAACTTATCAAACACACATGTTTTGATATATCCGGCAAAATTAAACACATCTGTTGTTTAGGTTTGGCTTTGCATACCTTTACTGGATAACTCGTATACCTATCTAAACAGATCTGGTATTTATGTTTACCGGGCGATAATTAAACATCCAATAATTTGCCACAAGCCTTGTATATGGGTGTGCTACAACACTGTCTACAGCATACTTCTGGTAGGGATATATATATATATATATATATATATATATATATATATAAATATATATACATTGTAATACGGATGCATATATAAATATATATACGTAATCCCTATAACTGGATTTGAGCCAAAGCGCTACTCAGCGTAGCGCGCAATACATGCAAGCTTGGTAATACGGACTGAATCACAAAGGCCAGTCGGAATGATGATGGCGAACGCTGCCTAAGAGAACAAAGGCAAAATCAGAAGGTGGATCATGCTCATAGTTTATGCAAGGTACTACATGGAGTCCTTGCGGATTCCAATAGTATTTTTACTAGCCGCCTTCCCATCCCTATTGACAAATTCAATAGCCGGTCGTAAGGACACGTTCTACCTGTACTAAGAGTGTGACTACCCGTTGGTACTTGCTGAATCTAAAGCCCAATTTGAATTCTGCCGAAGTTCCTGAATAAATGTTGTCGGCTGTGCTTATTTTTCTTGCGTCGTGTCTTGGTGGACATTTTTGCGGCCATCATGAGTCGTTATGACAATTTGCAAAGCATTTTCTAATTCGATCGAAGCGCATTGAATATAAAGTGCTGCTGCTGTTGTTGTTGTTACTGTGACCCTTGCCGTTGTTGTTGTTGATCTGATTATGGCGATTGTTGCTTGTGTCATTCGCTTGTTGTGGTTTCGGCGGTCGTTATCATTTCCTCAACTCCTTGTTGTCTTTCCTACTCTTTCTTGTGCTATTTTTCTCCTCGTTTGTCGACTATCGTCTCGTCGTCTTCGTTGCGGTGTTCCTTGCTTGTATGTAGATAGGGCTGGACTGAGCGCTAGTGACTGTTTACTCAGTTACTGTTTACCCCCCGGTGCAATGAATAGCATACGAACCCAGCGCCGGTTCATGCCTTCGGATACAATGAGGACATCGCCACAGCCACTTGTCTGTGGCGAGGCAACTGTCTCCTGAGCGCAGTAGCGCAAACCCCCGACGGGTGGACTGCCTAGCCCCGCATAGCCAGATAGCCAGTGAGCCAGCCAGCGGCAAAGTTCACTGCATTCAAGCAGATGCATCACTCAGATAGAGATGCCGCCGCCGCCGCGTGAGAGGGCGGGGGGAGATCAGGGGCGCAGCAAGCAATATGCACAAGATGACGTGGGTGGATTCGTTCCCCTCCAGAGATGCCTCCTCTTCCTCGTCTGGTGATGGTGCCGGTTGCGCGGTGGGTGCACAGCAAAATACGCCTGCTTTTGCCCAGTGGTGGCCCAGGCAGGATGCCGGAGCTAGAATACTGCTGACGAAGGCAACGGTGGCTGGCCGTGGTTCTCCATCACAAAGGAAGGAAGCACGCGGGCCAGAGAAAGAGATATATACATATATATATATATATATATATATATAGAGAGAGAGAGAGTGAGAGAGAGAGAGAGAGAGAGAGAGAGAGAGAGAGGGTGTTTGTTGTTCCTGCGCCCGGCGGTGTCGGCCTCATTGCGCCTTCGCTCTCTCTACGGCGCGCAGAGTCGTCCGCCGGTAAAACCCGTCGGCTAGTCGACCTGGCAAAGCGCCCTGGCCCTGCCTTATCGCTGTCCTGCAGGCGACGGACGAGGGACGAGGTGGGACCAACGTTGAGCATGCAATCGTTTTCGTCTCCGAACTACCGAGGAGGGAGAAGGCAGTGAAGCTAGGTGCGGGAGGGAGGGGGCGCTTGACTTGTGTTGGACCGGTGGTGAATGAGCTCGGCTCAATCTCGCGCGCCCTTGTGTGCGAGGAGAAAGGAGCTGTGTCGATCTTAGACGTATATCGCGGGCGAAATGGGCGCGTATCTCGAATACATTGATTTCTATTTGAGTTTTGCGGTTTGCTAGAAATCAGCCAACTACTACTACTAAATACTTTTTGGGGCTGACCCCCCAGCCAAGATTTAACGTCTACGGGACTTTCATAAATACAAATCGGTGCAACGGTGGGGTTCGAACCCGCGCATCCACGTGTCTCCACCAGTCGCGAGTTGCAGACGAATGCACCACGCCACCAGGTTCGACACTACTACTACTGGGTTGCCTATATCGTTTATTCAGCATTGTGGATACGTATCTCTATATTCTCTGGTTGCGTTCAGTAGTTGCCTTACACTGCACACACTGAATGCAAGGAGAGCACAATAATATTAAATAATACTAATAATAATAATAATAATAATAATAATAATAATAATAATAATAATAATAATAATAATAATAATAATAAATAATAATAATAAAAGTCGATGCAGTATAAAGTCGTTTGAAAGTCGATGCAGTATAAGACATGGAACAAATGCAAACAATTTTAGCGAGTTGCCAATTACATATCATCTAGCCTATTTATATCAATTTGTTGTATGCGATCAAGTTTACTATGACGCACACTGCCACGTGGTATGGATCGAACAGCGCCCGATCGCAAATCTTGCATATATATTTTATATTGTACATTTTTTATAGGCACTATATTTGCGATCTTGGCAATGGTCATCTATTAGCTAAGAGTAGCTAGAAGATAACTTGGCTGCATACACCCGGGCCACTGCTGAAAACGCCCAACGGCACGACAAGGGTTTGTCTGTTAAAAAACTTCAGTTTTAGGCGTCAGTCAGTCTACGCGGTCTGTCCGAGAGCAGGGGGCGAAGTTGTGAACAGTGTCCCTAGTCCGCTTGCCGTATGAACATTACTTTAGTATATATTTTTCACATTATCCACATCTTGCAAAAACATGACATGTTACCACGTTGTATGAACAAACACTATTTATGTGTCTGTGTTCTTCTTGTTCGAGCGTACGGATCACGCGGCTACAGCAGTGATTCACAAAACGTCCAGAGAATATCAATGTTACTACTAAAACTCTAGAAGCATTCTCTCTATACATATATATATATATATATATATATATATATATGATTATATATATATATGACTGATGACCGTATGTGAGATATTTGCCGTCTGTATATATGTGTGCGTATATGAATTCCTATATGTGTAGACGTGAGTGTGTTTATGAACTTTCGATATGTGTCGATGTGTGTTTGTGTGTGTACATTTGTTTCTCAAGAGAACTATTTGCTCAATTCCTTGTTGTTTGATAGACGATGAAAGGTCGCGTTTATATAAACTACTGCCGCTATGACTTCTCCTGTCCTGGTGCTGCTGCTGCCGCTGCTCCTGCTGCTGCTTGTGTGTGTGAAAAAATCAAGTACATACGCCACACTACTGGGCTGTACCTCTATTTGCTGAGTCCGGTTAATGTCGCATTTACTAGCGATATTTCACTCGTAAGCCAATCATTGTCGTCATCGTCATCATCATCATCATCATCACCACCACGATCTCATCAGCATAGCCCAAGTGTACGCGCCAAACGAAGTCGTTTTCCCCTCACCCCTCTCTCTCTCTCCTACCTCACCCCCCGCTCTTTGCGTCGGTTGCTGTCTGTCGATTGACACTTGAACGGTTTTCGCCCCCTCCGACTGTCGTTTAAGATTGCTGCTGCTTCTTCTGCGGCTGGTGGTGCTGGCAATGATGCGACGGGGCGGCTCTTCCCGCCCGCCCGCCCGTTCGTCCGCGTTCGAGATTCGTTTCCCATGAGCCTCAAATTTCCCAGCCGCAGTAGCTACGAACTGCACTGCACTGCTACAGGCTACTGCTACACTGTAGTAACTTCGCTGCCACCCAGCGGCAAGCGCAGCCTTCGCCGGCACTGCGCCATCACCAACCATTGAGGTGCGTACATGTTACCTCGCCCGCCAGCTTCATCCTAGCCCTGATCAGTGACACACTATGAATCAGGGGGGCGGGCGACTCATGCACGCATGAGGCGCCCGGTAGAGGTATGTGAGTGTGCATAGGTGTATTCGGGGCGGGGGTATAGTATAGGTGTGCGCGTTTACTATGTACGCTGCTACGGCTATGGGGGTACAACCAGTCAACCAGCCATGCGCAGGGTCTCCCCCCAACGATGGCTCGTGTCATCCACGCGTTCCATTTCTCTGCCTCTCATTCTCTCTCGTTTGCGAATTCGCTTCTCTCTTATTCGCTGTCGCTCTCGCCCGCAAACTTGCTCCCTCTCCCTCTCTCTCTCTCGCTCTATCTCTATCTCTCTCTCGCTCTCTTTTTCCGTGTCTCTTTTCTTATGTCAGTCTGGGTGCCTTTCTTTCTCTATCTATATTCTTCTTCGTTCTTTCTCGCATCCTTTCTCGCATTTTCTCAGTGGCCCGGCGGTGTCACCACCCAAAATCCACACCATGCGTGGCAATCTACAATGAACCTCCTTCCGAACCACCTCTATTTCTTTGTGCCCACCATCCGCCACCACCACCAGCACTCCCGCTACCTTCACTACTACCACCACCACCATCGTCATCACCATCATCATCAGAGTCGCCATCACCGCCATCGAACTTACCTTCTTCCGGCTCATGTGACACCCATCCTACTGTGTTCTATATACACATAGGGCCACATGCACCCGTAGACACACACTTACATACATCCACAGGCAGACAGACAAGCAGGCAGGCAAAAACACAACACATCCGAATGTATACATAGTCACACATTCTCACACTCACAAAGACACTCACACACAGATAGATACACACACGCACGCATGTATAAATAGATAGATACATAGACACCTAGCTCGTCCTCGTCGTCCTAGAGTTCGTCCCTTCCCCCCGCCTTCCCCCGGGGGGTGTTTGCAATGGGGGTTGTCCTTTAGCGGCTGCTGCTGCTGCTGCCACTGCCGCTCCTGATCTTCCTGCTCCTGTTTCCCCCCCTCCCACCCTATTACCTACCGTCTCCATTCGCCTGGTTGCCCGGTCCCGGTCTCGCGCCTGCGACGAGTCGATCTTTGGAAAGCGATATATAGTCGTCGCTGTAATGGTGCGAACAAGAAGTGCTCTCTGGCTCTCTCTCTACCCTAGTCAGAGGGAGCCGTAGCACTTACTACTCCTAAGCTGGAAGTAACATATGTACAACAAGTTCATGCAGTGCTGTCGTTTTCTGATCGAAGCCTTTACTCCTCTTGTAGTCGACAAGAAGCTCATGAAACTGCGCTCACACGTAGCCCGCCTCGAGCGAGTAATTTCCTCCTCGCTCCCTGATTCCGCTTCGTCCACTACGTATCATCGGAAACTCATGAAAGCAACAAAGCGTCTCCGCGTCCTGACCGAGATGAGCATAAGCGTCAAGGACAGCCGGTCCCTCTTCCGCTACGCGAACTCGCGCCTCACAAGCAACGAGTCTCCACCAACCCTGGAATCTAACTCACTATCGGCATCGACAGACGAGGAGAAGGTTGAGCTTCTAGCAGCTCATTTCTCATCTTTGTTCAACACGGTGCCAGTGACTTCCGTCTCACCCATGTCGACATCTTATTTTCCTACGAGCTACAGCGACTCACCTATTGATTTAACGAATATGACATTTACATGCAACTCTTATCTCTGAAACCCAAATGCAGCCATACACCTGATGGCATCCCACCTATATTTTTTAAAAAGCTAGCTATATTTTTAGCGGAGCCATTAAAACTCATCTTCGAACGTTCATACAATGACACCGTAGTCCCAGAAGTTTTCAAACAGAGCATTGTCACACCGATACACAAGAAGGGGCCCAAAAAGCGCGTTGAGAATTATCGCCCTGTGGCTCAGTGTTCCATCGCCTGCACAATTTTTGAAAAGATCTTAGTCAAACACGTAACTAACTATATGACTGTGAATAATTTTTTTGATACTTTCCAACACGGATTTGTACCTCGTCGTTCTACGTGCACGCAACTATTAGAAATGACAAACGATTGGGCCTTGTACATAAATGCCAAAAAAGATTTTCACTGTATATATTTTGACCAGAAGAGTGCCTTTGACAGGGTTGATCATAAGCTTCTTATCGACAAGATGAAGACGCTCCAGGTTCATTTACAAACGTGCAAATGGCTTGCCGCGTTTTTACACAATCGGTCGTTCCGAGTCAAATGCGGGGAAGCTCTCAGTGAGCCACGACTGGCTCCGTCCGGCGTCCCACAGGGGAGCTGCGTCTCTCCTTTGCTGTACACAGTGTTTGTTTTAGACATAAAATCTTATATTCCGTCGAGTGTTAAATACCTACTGTACGCCGATGACCTAAAGATATACGCACCCTTGGACTCTCCCTCAGCGCACACTGCGTTACAGTCTGCTGTCGATGGCATCTGCCGCTGGTGCATTGACAATGGCATGGAGCTATCAGTTTCGAAATGCCTCGTTTTGAAACATGGCTTCTTTAATCTGG
The DNA here is from genome assembly GCA_003439945.1 of Dermanyssus gallinae. NCBI lineage: Eukaryota > Metazoa > Arthropoda > Arachnida > Mesostigmata > Dermanyssidae > Dermanyssus > Dermanyssus gallinae. The sequence continues at coordinate 22,217 of QVRM01005373.1, forward strand.
AGTATCAGCTTAACGGGACAATTCTGCCCACCGCTAATGTTGCTCGGGATCTCGGTGTATTAATGTCAACAGATCTAACATTTTCTGTACATATAAGAGAGCTAGTCAAAACAACATCTACACTTGTGAACACGCTGTTCCGTTGCTTTATCATCAAGGACCCAAATGTGTATATTCGTCTGTATAAAGCAATTGTGCTATCCAAACTTTTATATTGTTCACCTGTCTGGAGCCCACACTTGTGCAAGCACATAGGCATGCTTGAAGGTATTCAGAGAAGATTTCTAAAAAGGCTCTGTAAAAGATGTGATATTGACCCGAATGCTGTAAACCTTCCGTCGCTCTCGTTTTTACTGAAGAACAACGACACGCGAGCACTATCGCAACTTTCAAGTGCCGATCTTATCAACCGTTTTTTCGACGTGACAATGAATAATCGCAGAAGTCAAATCATGTTTTTACCAAATGTATTCCAAGACTTGAAACAGTCAATAATATGTTCGCCTGGCGTGTAGCCAGAGAATTGCACAACAAGGAGGTTTTGGGGGCGTCCTTGCCCACCTAGCTTTCCTTCTTACCCTTTATTCGGTAAATAAAGGCGTTTTCTATTCTATTCTAAAACAGTCGAAGCGGTAGTGGTAGTAGTAGTAATAGCAGTAGTAATAGTCGTAGTAGTAGCAATAGTTGTAGTAGCAGTGGAAATAATTGTACTAGCATAGTATCAGCAGTAGTAGCCTTGTGCCCCAGTCAATGGTTGCGCACCCCCTGCCTGCCTGCCTCCCACCCAATGAACGACGAGCCACGACGGACGATGAATTGGAGTCTGCCCGCCTGCCTACATGTATACAAGAGCGCAGCGGACAGCGTAAGACCGACCGGCTCAGCCACCCTCCCGTGCTCGAAAAGTCCCACACCGAGGCCGGAGGGAATTGGAAGAATCTCTCATCATTGAGAGACGCTCCGATCAAACGAAAGGAAAGTTCGACTGACTGCCCCGCGCTGCTTAGAGCTCTGTTCTATTGTTGTTCTTGTTGTTGCTGTTGTTGTTAATATCTTAGCGCTTCCTGTGGCAGGCGCTACGCCGAATCGATTCTACGCGCGTTTTGGCTAGAACTCCGAGTTCTCTTAATAAACTCTAGCTGCTGTATGTACAGCTTACTAGCGGCTGTAGCGGCAGGCTAAGCGTTGACTAACCGACTGCAACGGAATGATGCTTGGCCTATTGGCTGCAATCAAATAACCATTGAGCGATTGATTCCAAAGGGACTGGTTGATGACGCCACGAAATTAGCGTTGGTGGCTGATTGATTCCAACGGAATAACCGTTGGTGGCAGATTGACCGCAGCGACATGATCATTGACTTCTGGACTCCAACGGAGTCATTATTTTTAGTCATTCCGCAAGGCTAATTAATGCCTGTGCACGTTTTTTCGTGTCATGAGATTTTTAGTCCACTTCGACATTCACCTTGTCTAAATTGGGAACCATAAAAACCAATTTAAGAGTGGTCCCCGGTTGGGTCTCGAACCCACCAGGCCTCCCGAATGCAAGGCAAAGTCTTTGCCACTAAGCCACCTTGCTCGGTTTTCTTCTTTCCAATTGATTGACTGCAAAAAATAATCGTTGACTGATCGACAGCAATGAAGTGACAGTTGGCTGAGTCTGCCTGCAATGGAATGACTGTTGACTGATTGACTCCCAGCGGAATGATTGTTGTTGATACTCGGGGGGTGGGGAAGTCTCATATCTAGGGCTCCGTGCACCTTACCTGCAATGCCTTTCCGTCCTGAAAAAGTGCGTTGAGGGCTCAGCTGTTCCAGCCCACTCTCCTTCGGCTCCTCACATTGACCGCCTCTTAGCGGGCGCCGCTCAAACCTCCCCCTTTGTTTCATCTCAAGGTCCGTCTTCAACTCCATAGTTCTATCCAAGTGATTGCGGACCATGCAGCGGTAAACTGTGTGCTCGACGTCGTGAAATGCCTGGAGTCGCACAGCATACATATGGTGATTGTGGCGCTTTGTTGATTCTCTTCATGTAGACCTAGAGCTGTGCATGTCACGTCGGCACTTGAGTGGCATGGTACGAGAGTTCTCCATGTCAGCTGCTGTACCAGGCCCGGGGGTCTGGCTCCTATGAGCTTTTTGTCCACAGGGCCCGGCAGTCGGCCGGCAAAGTGCACCACTTTTCTTGCCAACCATCGACGGTGGACTTTCTCGTTGTTGTTGTTGTTGTTGTTGTTGTTGTTGTTGTTGTTGTCAGATTGATAAAACGAATAAAAAGATAGATACATTTTACTTGTTTCCATCATATGTACGATGCTCCTTTTTACTATTTGTCGGGTCTATGTTTAGTTTCGCATACTCTTAATGTGAGCATTTATAATAGGTAAATCCATTTCCTGTGTCACTAAATGGCAAAATATTGCAATCGTAAAGCAGCGCCATAAGTAAGCACCGGTGCATTTCTTGAAATATCATATTATACGCAAAAATATATTTTATTTTCCACGGTGTCTCGATCGGCGTACCTTCGTCCTAGGTTTGCCAGAACTTAAAACATAAGATATTTCGGTGTTACCGTTCTGCTCAAGTGAAATGCCGATGAAAGCCGTTTTTGCATATGATTTGGAGCTGCACCACACGCGGTCGAAAAACATACTGGACTACCCACACGAACACACGACGTTTACGCGAAGAAACCCCTCAAACGTAAGGGGAAAACATATTGTTCCATTCGAGCTGTTCCAGTAGGATTTCGCCATAACGCGAAGAAGAAGAAGAAATCTTTTCGGGACCGACCGCGGCGCCGCCGCCGCCGCTGAAGATGAACTGACAAGGCAGCAAAAATAAGAAGTCCGATTCGTCGCCAACAACGACACAGACATCGGCAATGGCGCAGTGAGATTTCCTACTGGGAGCTTCTTCCCTACTGCTGCTTCTGCTGCTGCTGCAGACAGCAGAACATTACCATCCGCCGACGTTCGACGCCAACCTTGGTTGTCGACAGCGGAATGTGTTCACCAAGCGAAACCGCAGGCCAAAGCAACGACGACAACAACGAAACAAGCAAGCAAAACCCCTTAACTTAGATGTCTGCCTGTCTGGCTAGCTGGTTGCCGTTGCCCGGCGAAGTCCATTTGTAACAGTCGGATGAGGGAGAGCTAAATAGATGAGGGCTAGCTTGAGCAATAACTGCATAATAAGACAACGAAGAAGCTCCGACTTCGACTTAGATAAACGATAATACAATAAAGCAAAACGAAAACGAAACGGCCGGCTAGGAATTTGACTCGACGAACTCAACCGTCGGGCTTTCTTTTTGTTACTTATGTTGTTGGACCCAATTCAGCTTCAGTTTGCCTGATTATACGGCTGGATAACGATAAGTTCGTCGTTAACGTCGGCGTCCACAAAACGCTAAATTTATGGCAAGCTGTGAGTCGCTCAGATCAGGCAATGCGCAAGCTGACCCTAAAGCAAAACCGTGACATCATTCGCTAAATCGAGGCATTCGATTGAGCAGTTGGCCGCCTAAATCATCTAGGCTGGGGGATGAATGCAGGAAAAGTGTGTTTTCAGTGTTGCTACTAATTCTTCTGTTGCTGCTGCTGCTGCTGCGCTGCTGTTCGAGTTGCTTTATAGAAACGCGGATAGGAAAGACCAACGAAATGCGTAACAACGAGACCAACACACTGGTTACTGAGCTTATGTCGAAATCATTCGTCTAATTTACTTTTGCTCGTTTGCGGCGACGGTCAGAAAGGTCTTTGCTTAGCGGGTGGGTAGACGTCGGTGGTTAGTTCAGACTATTCGAGGTGCACGCACTGTGTATGACACACAATATGCCTTTTGAGACGCTCTAAATACGCAGATATCTATATGTTTGCAACACGTAATGTAGAGTGTCTATGCTTTAATGATGTATTCGTAACTGCCAGCAGCTACACGATATGCATTCTAACTGACGGCAAACTAGAAACTATTTAATTAAGAGCGCGCAAACAAAAGAAGCCAAATTCGAGCTATCTGGTGTAACGTTGTAACGTCTCACATGGCAGCATGATCAATGGTGGTGAGCAGGTGGTATCATCGTAAGCCTGCTCACAATGTTCGTCGAGGGAAGAAGACGAGCCGTCGCAAGTTTAGGGTAACTACTCTAACGTCATTGAAGGCGTCTAACTTGACGTTGATGAGGTCGTGGCGTTCAGTATGAACAGCGGGGGATTTGTTGCTGGAACAACAACAGAGGCAACAACAACAACAGCAGCAGCACAGCAATAGCAGTATCAACAGCAACAACGCAAGCAGCAGCAACCGGAAGGGCAGCACAGGACACAGAACCCGACCGCATAAGCTCGTGCGTTGGCCGGCGAAGACGGTCCGGACACAGAGAGGGGCGTCGTTTTGCCATCGCCGGGGCCACCGCCGCCGCCGCCGCTATCCATAAGCAGGAAGCCGCGGCCAGGCGGGATCTCTAATAGATGATACTACACGCTTGGTTAGCGGTTGACTGCGGCTGGTCGCCTGCTTGCTTGGTCGTCCCGCAGACTTCGTCTATGTGGAAGAGGAAGAACGCTGTTTTGTGCCGCATGCTCCTTTTAGTGGGGGTTCTAGCTGCTGCTGCTACTACTGTTGCTACCAGGACATTTCATATATGATCACTGCCACGACTACAACGACTCCTACAGCCAGCGACACTACCCTGTTAAGCGTTTGCATACGTCGTAGGCCAGGCACACGTAGAAGAGAAGCAGAACTGTGGAGAACAGAGGAGGGACATATTGCGGTAAATATATATATTTATATATATATATATATATAAAAGAGAGAGAGAAAGGAAAAAAGCACGCTAGAGGAAGAGAGAGAGCGCGCGGAAAAAAACGCTCTACGTGTGCATAAGGGGCACGAGTTGTGTATGTACTCACTACTACTCTATGCAATCGTCGTATGACTCGGACTGGAGGTTGCACGACGGCTGCGACGGAGTCGTCAAGAGTGTTTAAATTGAGCGTCGCCATCGTCGTCGTCGTCCGACACGGGAAAACGCGAAAGTCCAGAGAGAGAGATCGACAAAGAGCCGATGAGACAACATGGGATGAGATGAGAAGGAAAACGGGCAAAACGCGCGCGCGCGCGAAAGAGAGAGAGAAAGAGAAAGGCAGATAGCAGTGTTACCCCCGATGATGGCGACATGGTTACCCCCATAGGGGCTACATACAGACACACGGGCAACTCGCAGGCACAAACACTCGTCCGTCGCCCTGCCCTGACGGCCTGACTTCCGCCGAACATTCCGCTTTCTGACAAGCTACCACTCCTCTACTCAAGGCGCTACTCGGTCTCATAAGCGAGTACGACGAGTACATACATACATACATCCACGCATACATACGTAGACCCACTGCCACCGCAACCACTACCAGCGCCATGAGAAAGTACTGCATATCCTTGTATACAGTGTACATAGTGTATGACAAGAAGCAAAAGGGAAGCGCTGCAAGAGAGCGAGAGAGAGAGTGAGAGAGAACGAGAAATAGAGAGATATAGAGAGAGAGGGGGGTGGTTGAGTGTAGCATGTGTATATAAACGTTTGTGTGTATCAATGAAGCGGAATGACTGTATGTGCGAGTGTATGTATGCCTAAGTATAAGTAGATGTGTGTAGAGTCGCGTGCAGTCGCGGCCGGACGGGCGGCCGGCCGGATGGGTGGATGGGCTCCGGCACGACCGCACATCACGTATAGATGCAATGGCGGCCAATGCATTGGCATCAACTGCCGCCAACCCGCCGCAACCACAACAAGCGAACAAGAGGCGTCAGAATCGCGAAGGCAAAGTCGCGCGGTCGTCTCTGCGCCTGCGACAAACGACGAAGCGACTCGTCCGTGGTCGTCGTCGGCGTGTTGTTGTTCGAAGGCTGTGGGATGTTCGGAGGCTGTGGGGTGTTCGGAGGCTATGGGGTGTTCCGAGGCTATGGGATGGAGTGGGGGGGGGGTGGGAGAGGAGTTCGGTTAAAGGCTAGGACTAGGCCTGGGGCCGGGGGACTCATGTCGCTCATGTGCGCGCGTGTTGTACTTTGCGGTTACAGAGAGAAGAAGTGTCGTCCTATTGAAGACAGCACACCCAACACACACACAGACTACAGCTACACGGAGACATACATGGGCACAGAGGAACAGAGGAAGAACTAGATGAGGGCGAAGCAGGGAACGGACGACACACAGGAACAAGGAGGGAGAGAACGAGCAAACGAGAGAGATAGAGATAAGTGGAAGAGAGACGGGCGTGTAGACAAGCGGTTGAGTTAAAGAGGAGACGTCTAGTGCACTGAATCAACGCAACGAGCAGAATCAGCTGAAAGGAGGTTTGAGAACGGGCGCTCGAGAGAGAGCGCGAAGAGGCAGGGAAAGTGGAAGATAGATTGAAATAGAACAAGGGAAAGAAAGAGAGTGGGGGGACAAAAACAAGCTGTATAATAGGTGAGTGTGTACATGTAGCTAGTTGTAGAAACCACCAATCGTTCGGCGGTGAACAATTCCAGCGTGAGAGGGAAACGCGCCGGATCATTTATACTACTACTACTATTACTACTACTACGACTACTACTACCATTGGTACTGCTACTTCGACGATTTCACCTTGATCTCTGGATCTCTGGAGCTCCTCATACACACGACGACGTATGTTTGAGGAGACTCTCTCGGCCGAAAGTGTCGACGAGTTGGGGAAGCGGTAACCGACGACCACAAAGACGACTACGACAACAATAACAACAACAACAACAACGACGACGACAATGATTTGACTAAGATAGATAGAGTTACTTCTCACCATTGTTGAGAGTGCGTAGACACCCAATAGCCAAATTCTGCTACTGCTGCTACAACTGATGATGATGTTGTTGTTGTCCAATTGTCACTTGATCATCACTCGTGCGTGGGACATGGACGATTAACTACAGTGTGTACACACTACCAAAGCAGTACTACTACTGGTATATATATATATATATATGTAATGGAACGCAAGTTGTCCATCTATTGATAAGCCGCGGACGGCGCGCTATTGAGTAGGACAATAGCAGCAGCAGCAACAGCAGCAACAACAATGAACATCGGCATCGAAAAGTCGGAAATGAAGACCCGAATTGACAGGCGGCGTGTGAGCAAGTGGCGAAACCAAACTGTCGCGGTTGCCAGAGCTGCGGCCCGCCGCCATCCGAGACGTCGTAATGTTCCGAGGTTGTCACAATGAAACCTCGAACCATCGGCGTCATCAGATAGACGTCATGTGATTGGATCCTCATTCGTACAGTGCACAAGACCAACCGGAGGAAACAAGCAAAAGTTGCTACTGCTCCTGCTACAGCAACAACAACAACAGCAACAGCTCCGTTAACTGAGGCCAACGTCTTATGAGGACCGATCTATCTTCTTTTTCGGTGGCCTTTATTGCGTTATTTTCCTATTTTCCCTATCCTGCTTCCGTTGCTTCTTCTTCTCCTCTAATGGAGCCGACTGGTGGGACGGGATTAATGACCGTAGCTGGCAGAAGATATCAACCAATGTCGTCAAGGAAAAGTCGAAAAATAAGTACAAGGAATAAACAAGCTCATTTGTGGGTCTGTGATGCGGACCCCGGTTATCGTAGACCGGAGGATAGGTAAACTAATATGGCAATTTTCGGCTAGTCCCGCAGTTGATTACTGTTATTGCTGTTGTCGTCGTCATGGATTTGTTCGTCCCATTGTTGCTGTTTTAGTTATTGTTACTGCTGTGCCGAATGTTATCGTTGTTGTTATTATTATTGCCATTTCCGCGAATGTTTTGATTTTGATATAGTTGTTGTGATTGCTTTTCTCTTAGTTATTTTTTCTTTTTATTTACTGTATTACAGTAGCTGCTCGAAGGTGCCACTGCGAACCATTCGGCAGATTGGCTTGAAGTATAAAACGCAGCAAAAAGGCGTAGACTTTGCTTATGCAGCCGTCAGTTGCACATGGTACTATGTTATTTCACCACTGCTTTGCTTTATACATGGCAAGTAAACTAACATTAGAATGTGATGCAATTACATTCTGATTCTCACCTGAACTTCTTTGTCTCTGGCGCAATGTTAACCGAACTGTGCACATGTGGTAGGTCACTTACGTATGCGTAGATGCTAGAATGTCTTGCAAGTCGATAACTATTGCTTGTCTTTAGTCATATATTTCCGGTAAAAGCCACCCTTTCAAGGTGAGTGGTGCCAGCTCTGCGTGGATGATGGCAGCTCAAGTGCATACATTGCGTCTTTTCACATCTTTGCACATATACGTGAGCATATATGCAAAGATGCAAATGCAAAGCATTTAGTAGAAATATCGTTGAAATAATCTTGCTAGAAGGTCGCATATGTAGATGGCACGTCTTTATCCCGTGTGGAACCTTTCGAACTGCAGTCGGACATCTAGTCTGCGGTAACACTTATAGAAGAGGAACTTATTAAATTGCTCAAGACAAATTGTTTAGTTGTTAGTACCAATAAGGCTAACCTTGAACTGTCTCGAACACCGCAACACACACAAAAGACTATAGAAACGAGAAGGATACCAGCTTTTAATAAAAAAACAATAAGAAAATGGTGAAGTCTACGCCCTGTTGATGCTCATACTATGTTATATATAACCGTTTAGGAAATTTGGCTACGAAGGGATTGCTCGGCCTGCCCAAACTACCCTGAATGATGCGTTGTGAGACTTATTTTCAAGATGTTGTCCTAGACAATTCAATAGACCAGTGCCGTTATTTTCAGCATACAATTTAGTACTTAACTGCCATGCGTCTACTAGGGAGAAAATACGGTTAGCACTTATGTTTTTGGTTCCCACACTAATGCCGAACGCTGACTTCCTTGTAAAATCCAACTACTTACTCGCCTCAGAAAAATCATGTATACACGGCTTATGGAAATATATAAACTTACAATGTGCATACTTGTATATATTTTTTTTATATGACCAAATGTGCGTTTTAATGTAACATTTGTTTTTGAAAGTAGCAGGCCCGTTGTGAGTTCGTAAATGGATTGCTTGTTTGACTTATGGCCAAACGGGCGCATGTAAATTTAAACAGTAGTGGCCTATTTAGCGATTAGTTAGTTCTTCCTTTAGGTATACGTATACTGAGAATAATACATATGTTACCAAGATAATTATAGCACACACACACTTTTATATGATATTAAAGGTGATTTTATGTATGCATGTGAAGTAACAGACAAACTGTCTTAAAATGTATTAATTACTTAGTGTATCTCTGTCTTTCCAGAGGGATGCATAGCGTATGCTGTGCGCTCGACACCAACCAGCTCTACCAGTTTCGAGCCTTTCTCCGTTCGTGAAGAAATACTTATTTGGCCTGCACATCTGACTGAAATATTCACACTGTTACCAGGGCGCAAACGACCCTAAACAATGCCATTATCCACTGCGCGGAACGTAGGCGTCTCCTCTGACGGTGGAAGAATCTAGCAATGGTCTCTAGTAAGTAGATGGTGATATTTGTGTGGCAGTGTCCTCCTAGTTAGGCGCAATACTTCCCTTGTTTTTTGATGCCCTTAATCGCAGGTTTGCGATTTGTCAAGGATTTGTTTTTCTAAAAAAAAACACATAAACATGCTACATTTCTAAACAAAGCCAGAGAAGTTCCAAAAGAGGGTGAAACCACTTTCCTTTGGAACAAGTAGTTTGGAAAGTTATATATAGACAAAAGCAGGAATAATCTTTTTTTTTGTCTTCGTGTTTTCTTGACCTGATCCGCTTGCCTTCGATGCAGCTTTGGGGATCATGCACACACACACATACACAGATACCAAGGAAAGTTCGGACGTAGTTGGTTGGAAAGGATTTATTCATTCATACAGTTTGGCGGCATTTGGCCTCCCGAGGAGACAACTGATTGACTTTTGCTGTGTGCTTACTACACGACGTGGGGCGTATATCCGCCCCCTCCTCCACTGCTCGACTCCTCCTCCTCCGCATTCCCCTGTCAATGGCATACCATACGAGTACACTACCGTTCTGTGTGCGTTCTGTGTAGCTTCAGAAGCGTCAGCGTGGCCTCTGACTTCGGCGTCGTTGTCGTTGATTTGTCCCCCCAGATAGGACGGAGATGTGCGACGGCCTGTTGCGCCGACAGCCGTACACGAGGGAAAATGTGGGGCACTATGAACGACTAGCTCTGGCAAACGGCGACATCACGGCGACTGCCCAATAGCAGCAGCGGCAGCAGCAGCAACCAGCCACCGAAGGGATGACAGGCGCACCGTCGTTTCTTTTGCTAAGAGCCTTGGTGCATGGCCGCAGAGCAGCCCAGAGGACCTCCAAAAGCTAAATCTCCACCAATCGGCGTTTCTCTGGCCGTAGTCCAGATCGTCGTCGTTGTCGTCGTTGTTGTCGTTGCGGCCACGGTGGTGGAAGGAATCCAGTCGACAGCTCGACAAAGGTATGTGTTACGACGGTCGAAGTGCGGTCGATGCGTACGATGGTTGGCACGGCAGCCAGTTGTTATCAATGCTCACATCGGTTCTCACGCTCTTCGCAGCCGTACTGGCTCATCTTGTTGTTCCTTCGGTTGTTGTTGTTGTTCCTTCGGTTGTTGTTGTTTCTTTGGTTGTTGTTGTTCCGTTGGTTGCTGTTGTTGCTGCTGCTGCTGTCTGTGTTTGCCTAGCTGTGCTTTGCCATCCTCAGCAGAAACTTCAGAAACGTTCTTCTGCAGACGTCCCTAGCCTCGTCTAGCGTCGTCGAAGTCGGCAGGCAAAGGCGGACGAGCGACGCCTTCTCACGGCGAGGGGGTGTCGACTGCGATGGCCGATAGCGTAGCGTGCACCGATACATATACACATACTTAAGCAGATAGACAGACATACGCATGCATACATGCGTAAGTAGTACACATAAACGGAGAACATTCATTCGTTCATACGACGCACAACCAAGCACACAAATCTCCACCACAAGTAGACAGGCATTTTAGGTGACGGGCTTTCGATGTTGGCCCGAGGTCAATGCTGTCGTTTTCGTTGCAGTGTTATTGTTGTGTTGTTGTTGTTGTGACTGTCCACATCGGTGCCACTTTCCATGCGATTTTCCGATCGTATAGGCGCCTGATCTTCTTGGAGGTGTTGTGTTAGCTAGGATTCAGAGTGTGGCGCACTGTACATACGCATATATATATATATACCTCCAAGGGATCATCACCATCATCATCTCATTATCTTCTTCTTCGTTACCATATTCATCATAGGTATAGTGAGTAGCGTTAGGTTACGACCTCATCGCACACAGCCCTTACAACGCGCCTGCGCGCACAACGCAGGCGACACCACTACACGCATTTAAAAAGCCAACCTATGGCGCATAGCATAGATGGCATGCATAGCAAACCGCTGCGCAACCATCTATTTATCAATCTCATACGATGTGAGTGTGCGACACGATTAATAGAGTCGAAAAAAAAACAACAAACAAGGGGCAGTTTAAATTCCGATGAATAAATACGTGAATCAAAGGAAAAAATGTGGGTATAGACGCCGCCTCAACTATATATATATATATATATATATATATATATATATATATATATATATATATATATATATATACATATATATACACATATATATGAATGGCTATATGAATATATGCAGGTTTGAACGAGCTAACAGCAGCTGAATTGGCTGCTGGAGAGTGGCAAATACGCTGAGGCAAGACGTCGTTGCGTGGAGCACCAGCCACAGGGGGAATAAATAAACGGGAGGGAGTTTATAAACAAGGCTCGCTGTCTGGCAGGATGGCTGGCTGGGCAGCTCGAACGCAGACCGAGAGGGGAAGCCGGAAACGGCGTCGCCAATCAGCTCGAATCATCTTCGTCCTCCCACGTTTGACTTCGTCTTTGGCATTCCAGCCAAACATTTCCATTTTTATATGGATCTAGAGAGATGAAGACATGGGAGAACGCGTGAGACTAAGAGCGTCAGCCTGCCTACCAGTTTAAGAGAGCGACGAGGAAGCAGACGAGTGCGTAGACTAATTCGCCAGCAACCTCGCTCGAATTCGGGCGGCAATACCGGAATGTGTAACCATCGCTACACAAAATAGCGGCCAGCGGCGACAATACCAACAACAATGACACCACCACCACCAACAACAACACCAACAATAACAACAACAACGACAAAAATGTGTTTGGGACGATTTTAACAACGACAGCAAGCAACTACGCCTCCACGGCCACACATTAGACTGTACAAAGAGAAGCTGGTAATCGGTGCGCTGACTGTTCACACGCCTGGAAAAACATACTCCAACTTGCTCGAAGGAGAGCAAATGCATTTCTGCAAAGCATTTCTGGAGCGTGCTTTATAAATGCGCCTAACGCTCCATAACATGCTGCTCCACCTGTCCACGATTTGTTTTTCTGTGCGTCGAAACGGCCATTAAGGCCTTGGCAAAAGTTCAGCTAGGCAACATTGCCTACCAGTTTTATCGCTAGAGGAGGACGGGAAGGAAGTATCCCACTTCTTCCCTTTAGTCACGCAGTCTCTAAACACAGCATATAAACGTCGTCTGGGACAGGATTACGCCCCTTCCACTTCCGATTGTAGAACATTGTTCGCCTCGCGGGTTCTCCTGCTGGTTCTAAGACCCATGGTAAAGCATGATCTGCCACGAGTGCAATCCTGTCTATAACAAAAGTAGCTACAACGTTGCAATATCTTCTTCAGATGAGCATACATAGTGTATGCCATCACCAGTTGAACGTGCGTGCTTATATGACTCTAACCTTTAGTTTAAGTTAGAGACACAAAGCTTTGAAAAGGTCTTACAGTAGCAAGTAGATACCCTGTCGTGCAGCACGTATACCTTGTACGTGAATTAAGAAACGTGAAATTGTACAATTTATATTTTTATGATACAAACTCAAACGCTATATGGCACAGTGTCGTGAATAAGCCGCATCATGAATCTCGAATCCCCAATCTTTTTCCAGTGCAAAACGACTGCGAGAGTACAACCCACGTACGGTAACTTGCGTACGTACGAGATTTTTTCTTGGAGAAAGTATATTAAAGCTCCTCTACGCAGTGAGGAGACCCACACAGTTGTAGAGGATACATACCCCCTAGAACCTCGCAGTTGCAAAGCAGCGTGCTCTGAGGCCAGACACACTATTCAAAAATTCTTGTCGATTTCATAGCTCAAGCTTCTGTGCAGAATAGCTCTGCTGTATTGAAGCTCAACTGGATGGCACTTTGCACGCTGGGCTAGTTTGAACAGCAGCCTTGTTTGTGATGGTGTTAGTTAGACCGTTAGTTAATAGCAACGTGAGTAGTTCTTGAAGTCGTTATCTCACCGTCTGTTTTACGCATGCCCACCATTCAAATTATTAATTAATCCAGGCTATCAACCGTGGAACATAGAACAAACGGCATCGATTCAGTAACCTATGGTCGTTCGGTGTCCTCACTGATATCGTCATAATGAATTCTCGTCAATGTTCGAGTCGGCGTCGTTATTCCAGTTCTTGCTCTATCCCGCCAATATTATGATGATAATGGGGACGATAGTAATAATAATAATAATATATTTTTTTTTTGGAACAAGGGTTTATTTTAGAAAGTTTTTAGTTAAAAGTTAACAAGGGTTTATTTTAGAAAGATTTTAGTTAAAAGAAACCCAGGGAGGCCATAGCTTGGCCAGCGTAGTCAAAGAAAAGGTGGCCCTTTTCGGGGGTGCCGCTCTCACTTGCGTGGAAGCTGAGGGTCGAGGCAAACGTATATTGACGGATAAAGCTCGCGCTCAGATCGCTGCTCACAAGCTTTCCATGGATTTTAATGTGCGGAGCGCTATTAGGATCTTGTCTTCCGATGACACGATTGCGCCCGTATCGGAGGAGTCGATTAATGAGATGGTGGCAAAACATCCTCCTGCTCCTGCAGGGGACGTGGTGCCACCGTCCCCTTTCGGCTTGCCAGCGGTCGGGTCGTGCTCAGGCGAGGATGTTGCCAAGGCACTTCGCTCCTTTCCATCCGGTGCGGCGGGAGGCCTCGACGGCCTCACGCCTGACCATCTAAAATGCCTTCTCCCTGCTAACGGAGACCACAACGATGTACTGGAAACACTCGCCAAAGTATGCGACATCATACGTAACGGGCAAGTTCCGGAGGCTGTGAGAAACGTGATATATGGAGGGTGGCTTATCGCTCTGAAAAAGAAAACCGGAGGATACCGACCCATAGCCGTCGGCTGCACTCTGCGAAGATTGGCCACAAAGACCCTGCTTCCCCAGGTCAATGTGAAAAGCTACCTGCAGCCACGGCAGATGGGGCACGCCACTCAAAATGGTGCAGAAATAATTGCTCACACAGCTCGCACCTTTCTCGAACACAACGAAAAATGCTGCCTCCTAAAATTAGATTTTAAAATGCGTTTAACTTAAACAAACGAGGACACCTCTTGACAGAGATTTCCAAGCACGCCCCGGCCCTCTATCCAATGATGCACCAGGCATATAGCAAACCGACTCCCCTAATGTTTGGTGAGGTTGAAATTAGGTCATCAGCCGGTTCTCAGCAGGGAGACGTAGCGGCTCCTCTTGCATTTAGCCTGCTTCTGCATCAATACGTCAAGCAGATCGCATCCAAGGTCCCTTTGTTTTACCTCGACGATGGGACCCTTCTGGACAACGATCCTTCGGTGTTACTCAGAGACATCAAGGATCTCCGAGCGTTCGAGCAATGGAGCGGGCTGCAGCTTAACCCATCTAAATGCGAGCTATTTCTACAGGGTTTTGAGGACGAAGAGAGACAGCAGGTGATCGCTGAATTTGACAGCAACCTCCCGGGCATTCTTGTAAAGGATCGATGTGATTTGGACCTGCTGGGTACGGCGGTGTTTCCCGACATGATCGGTCCGATACTAGCCGAGAAGGGAGAACAACTTTCCCGACTTTACCAGAGACTGGGCCATCTCGGTAGACATCAAGCCTACTTCCTGCTCCGGCACGCAATGGGAGTGCAAAAGGTCCTATATGTACTACGGACCTCACCTGTCTTCCTTCTACCGTCAGAGACTCTGAACCTCGACGACCAGGTGAGAAGAGCCTTGGAAAACATCCTTGACCTAACGCTTGATGATAAGGCATGGACGCAGGCAAGCTTACCGGTCCGGCTGGGTGGAATGGGCATTCGTTCGGCCACGGACCTTGCCTTACCCGCTTTCCTTGCTTCGTCGCACAGCTGCGCCTCTGCAGTGGCCGCTACTGCCGGCGGACTCATCAGCCACCAACAAGACGCCGCTCGGATCTGGGATGCGCGTCAGTCTGGTCGTCCATCTGAGGAACAGGTCACTAGGCAGAAGGGGTGGGACCAAATCGCCACTCAGGCTACCCGCTTAACTCTTCTGTCTGCCTGTGAGTTAGATATAGACGGCATTAGACTGAAAGCGGTTTCATCCGACGCTGCCGGGGCGTGGCTTGACGTGTTTCCGTCCGAGCTAGTCGGCAGTAAGCTGGCTGATGACCACTTCCGTGCCGCCAGTGGCCTCAGACTTGGCATTGCCATGTTTGAGACAGAGGCATGCCCGTGTGGTGGAACGGTGGATGAACGTGGCCTGCACCGACTTAGTTGCACTAAGCTGGCTGGGCTTACGCAGGGCCGCCAGGATGCCATAAATGACATCCTCGGGCGCGCTTTCAGACAAGCCGGCTACCGCGTCACACTGGAGCCTGGTGGACTACAGAGCGACGACAAGCGTCGACCGGACGGCCTTACCAGCCGAGACTGGGACCGCAATCGGCGGCTGGCATGGGACGTCACCGTCTCCGACACGTACGCTCTCGGCTATCGTGCAGTAGCCAACGCGGGCGTCGGCAACATTATCCACCAACGGGAGATGCACAAACGGCGCCTATACGCGCATCTCCTTGAGGACCACGTTGTAATGGCGTTCGGCCTCGAGTCATCTGGCGTTTGGGGCAAGGATGCACTCAAACTGACAAAGGAGCTTGGGAAGAAGCTCTTCGAGGCCACAGCGGAGCCAAGATCGACCGCTTTCCTCCGACAGAGAGTGTCATTAGAATTACAGAGAGGCAACGCGAAGATGATGTTGAGTGGTCACCGACACTCAAGCAATAATAATAATATAAGCAATATTGTAGATATTATATAAGTAATATATTGATAATAATAATAATAATAATAATAATAATAATAATAATAATAATAATAATAATAATAATAATATATAAGTATTATTATTACAACGACCGGCATCTCCAAGACAGCACTAGTCCATGCATACGCCTAAACGTATCGTCTCAGGCAGCGTTCCGATTCGGTTTTCCTCTGCTGTTGCTGGTGCCGCTGTTGTTGCAGGTAATCCTGCTCCTCTGCTTCTGTGCCACGCTGTTGGTCATGCTCTCTCTCTCTATCGCTCTCTTTCTCTCTCTCTCGCTCTCTCTCTTTCCCGTTCGTTCTCTCGAGCGCGCAGCGGGCGACCAATCAAGATCGTGCACAGGTGGAGAAGCACAGGCTGAAAGCGGCTGACAATGGCCTAACCTCTAGCGTATGCCTGTTGCTTGCCGGCTGAGCACCGGCAAGCATGGACAACCAACACAGCCTCCGCCTCCGAGCCGAGCTGGGCCGGTTCTCGTTGTCACAGGAGGTCGATCGGTCGACATACTCGACGGGTGGTACGGGAGGAGTCTACCCACAACTACAGCAACAACAACAGGCTAAAGCCAAGGCACTTTCGGCTCGTCTCGGCGCCACCCAAAGCCACTGTCGCTGCTGTCACTCTGAAAACTGCGGTGGAAGTCTATCTTTTTGTCTCTCAGCCTGTCTCTCCGGCTGCTGTCTTTGTGTCCGTTCGTCCGCCTCTGTGTGTCAGTCTGGAACATACGCATTTGTGATGTCTCTCTGGAACACACGCATTTGTGATGTCTCTCTGGAACACATGCATGTGTGATGACTGTCTGTCTGTCTGGAATACACGATCTCTATGCCTATGTTGTAGAGGCAAAAACACTCTGTAGCCTGTAGATGGCTGGCTGGCCGGCTCTCGGTCGGCAGCGGCCGGTTCTGGCCGCTATATTTAGCCAGAGTCCCTCCCCACAATGAGCGTCGACGAATGTTGTTGAGAGCACAGCGTAGAGAGAGGAGAGAAGAGTGTAGAGAGACCCAAAGGCACAGCCGGCCACAAAGTATGCTCATGATGGTCATAATAATAATAATAATAATCGTGAACATACTTTGTGGTGATGGTGGTGGTGGTGGTGGTGGTCGTGGTGATGGTGGTGTTGGTTACAAGATGTTATCTGGCCACCTGAATGAACGTTTATTATTATTACTAATAACTGTTGTACTAGTAGTGATAACAGTAGTAGTAGTAGATGTCGTAGCAGTAGTAGCAGAAGCAGCGGGTATAATATTCGATGTGGAAATGTTAGAGACAACCGTACTTGACACGGCTCGCCCTGCGCATAATGGTGAAGGCGGATTGGTGTTTTGTGTCACCGTCAATGCTAGCAATATATATATATATATATATATATATATGAACAATTGGTTCCCAGCAAATGTAGAAACTCAAAGCTCTAGTTCCAGGCTTGGGCTAGTTTACTTAGCCAGGGCCCCTCTCATCAAGGCATCCCCCCCTCTGAACACCTAATGACTGATATTACAGTGTGTACTCAACCGCCCTCTTATTTCCTGTAGCAGTATATATATACATATTTTTTTAGATGTTTCCGTAAGGCTAATTGCCCGTGTACGTTTTTTTTTCATGTCATGGCTAATTTTTATTCACTCAAATTCAAAAATTAGATATGCAAAAATTGTGACATAATCAAATAAATTAGATTAACAGAGCCATTATTCACGACTACCAACAACAAGGGCACAGTGATGTTGTAAAATACATTATGATCGTATATCACGGCCAAAACTATATGCAAACGTTTTCCCCAGAAGAAATACACTTTCCGCCGAGCGTTCGTATTTAAGCTAAGGGATGCAGGAAATTACATAATAGACGCATGGACTGTTTTTGCGGACAGATCTAAAAACTTGAAGCACAGTAGTGTATATATGTATATATATATATATATATATATATATATATATATATATATATATATATATATATATATATATATATATATATATATATATATATATATCGTTATGCTTATTTGGTATAAAAGGGCGATATTTATACACAAACTTGTATTTACCTTATTAGAACGTATCTCATTATTGGCTTCCTTATTAAACGCCTTTATAGTTTTTTTTACTTGAAAATGCTGCTATTTTTCGGCAACAGCATTCTACAATTAAGATTGTGGGCAGTCCGCGTTCCATTTATTTATCTAGCACGGATCGTCTTGTTTACGCAAAGCAAGAGTAAACAAAGTAATCACTCCTTTTCTACAACGAACAAGTAACAGTGTGTTTTGATTATTCGGGGCTAAACCGGCATAGTTAAATAATCATTCGATCTTTCCAAGACCGTTATTGCGTGCCACGTTAAACGAACCTGTCACCACGTTTTCGCTGCTGTATTGCTTTTTCTGCTGATTCTGGTTTTGTAGTTTTGGTGGCGTTTCTTTTTAGTTTGCTGGTTGACAAAAGAGCCCTGACCATTTCCCTATCTCGCCGCATTGACTAGAGTTTTTTTGTAACAGTAACAACATGCGATTGCTATTCAGGATAAACTCCGTCCTCTGTTCACACTACAGGCGTCACACACCTGGACCTGTCGTAGCTATACAATGAGGCAGTCTATTGTTCTGTGTCTGTTGCTGCAAACATGCCGCATACAATACGAGGCGTCTGTAAAAGCGAATATAAGGTGGTTTGTCATTTGTGAAACGCGTCAAGATGATATGGTACCATCAGTCGCGAAAAACAACAATGATGTATAACTATGTATATATATATATATATATATATATATATATATATATATATATATATATATATATACATATACAAATGTCTTTTTAGAGACATCTATAAGAGCATACAAGACAGGTCAGAGCGCCGTGCGATGAAGATCTCATGAAGGTGATCATCATACTCGGACTGAGAATTCTTTGGCGCTACGAAGACAGACCGGCAACTGGCACGGGTTATAGGTTGCGTCTCGAAATAACTCGTCACGGTCTCATGTGTCCGTACCCGCGGTTTGGCGAGCACCAGCACAATAGAACAACACCGAGGAGGGCATCGAGCGCGCGAGCAAAAAATGTCTTCTTTATCTAGGCCATCAAGAAGAAAAAGATGAAGAAGAGGAAACGAAGGCGTCAGGGAGATCAATTTTACCTTGCGAGGCTTGCACTTGCGACATGTAGAAGTGTAGCGAAGAAACCGAGGGCACATAGTGAGAAAGACAAAGAGACAGGCGGAGTATAAAGACAGCAGGAGGAAAGGCCACCACTCTTCTCTCTTGCCACACGGACAATTTTACTGTAGATTTTTTTATTGAATATATGTTTGTGTGTATGTGGACAAACCATTTTTATCAGAACGATTTTCGTTTTACTTCGTTGTCTACTGTAGACTTGGACCCCCTGGAACTGCTGCGTGCTCTGTCGTCTCCCCTCCTACCTAGTGAAGCCGCTGTCGATGATGTCCCCACTAGTAACCCCAAGAACAGCAACACCAATATTAATATGGCAGCCATAACCATCCGTGGCCTAATAATCCTCATTTTGAGCTACCGTTATCGTCAGGAAGAAAACTGCTGCTGCTGCTTGCCTGGCGGCGGCGTGCTCTAGAAGGTACCTATTTTGGCGCCCTCGCCATTCAGATACCGCCAGCCACCTGGCGTCGCCGCCGGCCTTTGGCCATTTGGTAATCAAGCCCTGCTGTAGACGGCGAGGGCAACGACTATAACAACAACGGCGACAACGAAGAAATTACATTAGTAGCCGTGACTACGACGCAACACGACTTCTAGCTCGTCGGCCAACAGCAACGATGAGCAATCATATTTTGAAGCTAGTCGCATATTGACCTCTAGTTTAAATATATATATTACTTATACTTAATTTAAATATCTATCTATATATATATATATATATATATATATATATATATATATATATATATATACGGGAAAACCCTTTGAAAAATAACAGTGCTGTTACCAGGGTTAAAACGTGTACGCGCAGATAGAACCACATTTAAGGCAAGTGTTGTCAGTGTTCCCCAATGTGGTATGTAGTGTTTCTAATCTCTAACGTCCCTTCCATGATATTCGGTTTGCCGCACCAAGAGGCGCAACACAAAGTTTAGTATGACCAACAGAACCGAAGTTCAAACATCGATATGCGCTTACGCAGTTTGTGCGAATAGAGGTGGTCATCTTCTCAGCGCATCCACTTGGCCAGCCGTCTCTCCCCCTCATCACTCGAGTGACTCGTGACGCAGCGCCGTTCTAGGGTAAGGGAGCGGATTTACTCCGGTCAGGCTGCACTGTTTATATATATATATATATATATATATATATATATATAAACCCTTGTTATATGCCTACATGCATATAATTCTATAAGCAGTGAGGTCAACGGCCATTTACGATCCAAAAGCCTTTCGCAGTAGTTAATTGCAGCCTATTTGGTAGAGGCAGATTAACTAGTAGCATACGCCGACTGCTCGCGTGTTGCGGCACTGATTTCCTGTGCATCTCAGCATTCTGCTATAGAATGGTGAGGTTTTGCAGATTAACTTTCTCAACTTTATGCATGAACTAGGTCTCTGGTTAACTCCCTCCCAATGCGTTCTTTACTGTCGTATAGTAATTGGGATTAGATAATAAGACAATAACCGATTCTAATACTGACGAGAAGAATATAATGGCGATGAGAATGGCGACGACCAAGCACGCTAGCTTGGTTTGTGGCTCGGCCAGTTTCGCGTTTTCCTACGGGATTGGTGTACGTGCAGTAAACACTTGCACAAGATACGCCTTACATCCGGCAAAGCCTCCAGCTGCTTCGGGAGTTGACGTTGACTACTGGTAAATTGTTTGGCGGAACACTAAACGCAAGCCCGCGAATAGGAAGTGTTGAAGTGAAGTCGTCGAATATCTTGACGTCGTCAGCAGCTGCATGAGCCGCTAGGCGCTGAAGTTGCTACGGGCGGCGCCAGGGCAGGATCGATGTTAACTTTCGAGCCCCTCAATTAAAATCCGTCGTCATCCGTATTCATGGCACACGCTGTAGGTCGATGTGGTGGTTCTCCTTTTGTGTGTCCTGAATCGAGAAGTGATTCCGTCTGGATCTCGCTGGCGCGTTCCGAGTCTCGTGTGCGCCACGAGGACAGCATGGCGTCCGACATTAGACTCCGGCAGCCATGCAATCGCGGCGAGGACTTTATAGCAAAAAAAATCTATATTAACTTTATAGCAAAAAATATCTATATTAGGTAGTGGCTACTAAGCGTTTTTAGGTAAACCGCGCGTCAAATCAGCGTAAATTGTACCTCTATTTACGTACGTATGTTTTGTACGTGTTTGTATATATAATAACATTTCAAAATCTTCATCACTTTCACGTCAGTATGTGCGAACCAAGCTCGATTCCGTGATTCGTCGTATTACAGTCCCTGGCCCTATTATATATATATATATATATATATATATATATATATATATTAGGTAAGTCAAAAAGTTCGTCGGCTTTTTTACCCGATTTTAAAGAGCCTTATTTATGCAGACAACAGTATTTTTATTCAATGATATATTGACCGTTTTGTTCGATAACCTTCGCCCATTGCCTCGGTAGATCCATGATTCCTTTCTCCCAGAACGTCTTGTCCTTCTCGTCGAAATACTGAGTGAGGTGATTTTTTATAGCCTCCAAAGACTCAAATGTTGTGCCATCAAGGGAGTTCTGGAGAGACCTGAACAAGTGATAATCAGATGGTGCGAGGTCGGGACTATAAGCTGGGTGCGGCAGCACATCCCAGTCAAACTCCGCCAATTTTTGCCGGATGGCCAAACTTTATCATCACTTTATCGCCTTATCATGTTGAAAAGTGGCGCCCCACCTGTTTGACAATTCCGGGCGCTTCGTTGCTACTGCAGCCTTCAAATCTTCGAGTTGTCTGCAGTAGACGACGGAGTTGATCGTCTGACCCATTGGAAGCAGCTCAAAATACACGACGCCCTTACAGTCCCACCAGCAGCACAGCATAACCTTCTTCTGATGAATTTCGGGTTTAGGGATAGCTGCGGCCTGAGAACCTCTGGGGACCCAACTTCTTTTCTGTGTTACGTTTCTGTAGAGTATCAATTTTTCATCGCCGGTTATCAATCTCCTCAGAAATGGCTCATTCGAGTTCTTCCGGAGGAGTGCGTGACAGGTATCGACTCGCCCTTCAAGCTGCCTATCATTGAGGTCGTGTGGTAGCCAGATATTCCGCTTGCACGAGAAGCCTGCATCATGGAGGCGATTCCAAACGGTTCCGTGGGAGACTCCCGTTACATCTTCAATTTCTTTTATGGTCAAACCTGGGTTCGAAGTAACCAGGCTTATGACTTCGTCGGTCTCCACAACATTGGGCCGTCATGACCTCGGTTCATCTTCGAGATTGAAGTTTCCAGCTTTGAAACGGGCGAATCGCTTTTCGACTGTGGATTTGTGTACTGCGTTTTCGCCGTAGACTGCACATATCCTCCGGGTTGTTTGCGCTGCACTTATGCCTTCACGGTAGGTGAACAACATAATGTGTCGAAAATGCGCATTTTTGTCCTCCATTGCAAACAGCTGGCAATTCCGCAAACGAAACGGTAAAGTTCGATCCGGTATACCGTCGCGCCGCCACGGGTCTGCTTCTGAATGTAAACACCCAGCCGCACTCTCAGGCGGCCCTGCTGCAGAGCGCGGGAATTTCAAAAATGTGGTCCGACGAACTTTTTGACTTACCTAATATATATATATATATATATATATATATATAGATGTATATATATATATATATATATATTTATATACATATATATACACATATATATATATATATATATATATATACTCCAAGTGTTAAATATATCTGGAAGTTAGATGGCTTGTATCGGTAAGCGTTGAGCAGCGTTACACGGAGGGAGAGAGAAAATGAAGAACGAAAAGTGAGCAACAGAAAGTGAATGAAGGCGAGAGAGAGAGAAAGATAGATAGGGAGAGAGATAGAACGCTCGTGCGCGGGAAAGGCAATTACCGGTAAAGGCAGATAAATAATGGTGGTATGAGCTACGAAGTGCCAAAACCAAGCGCAGCCTTCATTGGTGATGATGATAATGGTGGTGGTGGTGGATGAGGGGGTGGGGCGATAGAAACACTGTTACAGGGCTGGGGCGGCGAAGCGATAGCGTCGGCGGTACAGCACAGTTTCCCTTTATGAGTGTGATGACAGTAAATACGACGAAGACGACGACGACGATGATGGAGGAGCAGGAGATGATGAACGGCTTTGGGCCGTGCCAGACACCAAAGATAAATGAAGCAGCCAACGAATGAACGGACGACGATCCTGAGGATATCAGCAACAACAACAATACAACAGCAACAACAACAATACAACAGCAACGACAACAGTGACAACAACAATAACGACAGCGACAACAACAGCAGCAGCGATAACAACAGCAGCAGCGACAACAACAATAACGACAGCGACAACAACAGCAGCAGCGATAACAACAGCAGCAGCGGCGACAACAACAACATCAAAAACAACAACAACAGCGACAACAATGACAACAACAACACTAACGACGACGACAACACCAGCAGCAGCAACACCAAAAACAACAGCAGCAACACCAAAAACAACAGCAGCAACACCAAAAACAACAGCAGCAACAATAACGACGACGACAATAGCAGCAGCGACAACAACAACAACAACAACAACATTTACACCAAAAGCAACGGCAATGACAACAATAGAGACGACGGTAAAGACGGCGAACCAGAACGATCACGACGCCAATCACAGCGGCCATGAACAACTCGGTGTCACTCACAGGATGCTCACGCACGTATCTTCATTTGTGTACGAAATCCATCTGCGAGCGCACGTTTCCACTAAGCGCTGCTTAGACGCGCAGTATCATTTCTGCTTTTCACGTTATAGCACTTCTATGACGCGCGTTTGTGGTTTTCAGGGCACGTGGACTTAAATTAGAATTAGAAGGTAGGATTAAAAACAACTTTCTTAAAAAAAAATTTAATTCTAGGACACGTGAACATGCTCTTATCGATCATACTTACTTTGTCCGTGAATAAACCCACAGCGTAAATACAAGTCACCATAATTACTAAGCCTTCTAGGAGAATGACAGCCACTGCTAGGCCCATGTCATATGCTTAGGAGGAGAATCACCACCAATTAGAGATTTGCCGCTGCGTGTTCTGTAGGCGCCTTGCAACATAGATGTCCACCCTTAGGGGTCGTAAAGATAGATCGACAAGTTTATTTGACTCTTTGTCCATGTTCTTTTCTGTGTATCTCGTACCAGGTTCGTTGAGCACATGCCGAATAAGCGATAGCCCAAATCGACCACTTGTCGAAGTCTCCCGTCGGTTTCAGTCTACTACGTAGGATTACTACGCTAGAATATGCTATATTGTTGTTGTTTTTGTTAGGCGAAGATTGAGTATATATTTTGTGTCAATGGCCTACAATACCTGCTCGCATTCATCAGTGTACTCACTCATTTTAAACATAACTTTTGTTCGTTTTATTTACATAGAGGTGATTTTATCTTTAGAACAAACAAAATGCTTCGGTGAGTCTGAAACTAGTTATGTTGTTAATCGTCGTTGTTGTTGTTTTCGTCGGTGATGTTGTTGGTGTTGTTAATCGTCGCCTAAAAGGCGCAAGCGTTACTGAAAACAGGTTGCGGGATTTAGGAGGAGTCAACCGGCCGCGTCATGGGCGTTTGTTGTCCTGGTTATCTGTCAACGCCTGGCGAGTCTCCATTTGAACAACAGGGTCTGTCGGGTCTGTCATGCATCAGCTGCAGCGCCTCCGCCACCCATTGCAGGCTGCTTCTGCATCGGCGCCGATTTGCCTGTTAAGTGTTAGCAAGCGGATAATATTCTGTACATAGCAAACCTAAACCCTGTACAACCTTTAGCGGAACACCGGTTACAACAGCCAAGCACGCTGCTGGGCCGCATCACTTTGAAGTAAACGGTGAATGGGGTGGGCGGGGGGGGGGGGTGCTGACGGAGGGGCTAACGAAAGGGGAACGGAATCGGGAGGAGCGGCACGCAATGTCGTTGGCCGCTCAGTTGCTTGCCGTTGCCGCCAGCTTGCTCCATGTTGTAGATGGATGGATGAACAGATATATGGATGAAAAATCCGCGTTCGTTTGCGACTTTTCGCAGTGTCACCGCCTGGATCCACGCGGCGGGCGGGTGGGCGGCTGGCTGGGAGGGCCCCTTGGGCCGCTGTCAACATACTCGGCCCAACGAAGGCCCGCACGTGGTTTGTGATATCGTTGACAGGGCCAACATCGGTGGCGGCGGCAACGACAACGATGACGACGATGCCCCGACGACAAAGTTCCTCGGTTGTTCGGTTCACAGCACTGCCCGCCGAGCAAACTCCTGCTTCCCTCGCACGTCGGATTATATTGTTCCCCATCTTTTTCCCGTCTTCATTCCCCCTCTTTTTCTCGTCTTCATCCCCCCCTCCTTCTTCCTCTTCTTCTTCTTCTTCGTCTTTATGGCCTTATTGGGGATAAGTAGTTCGAAAAGTAGCAGAAGTAGACGTTAAGCTAGCAGGTAGCGGGACAAGGGGCAAAATAAGAGGCCATTTAGCTGCTCTACACGTGTGAGCTCTCTCGTGCTGCGGGTGCTGCTGCTGCAACTAAGGAAACTAGACTAGAGTCGACAGCGGCCGTTGCCGAATAGCAAGGCATCAATGGATGGACGCCACATGAATGAGCTGGCGATGAATAAATGAATTAGTGGATAAGCGCTAATGGATAGGCAGTGCTGACGGTGGCGACGACGACGACCACGACGATGACGATGATGGCGACGATGATGATGACGATGATGACAACGATAATGATAATAATGACGGGTAAACTGACTTGCTAGCTACGAGAACTCGTAGCTTAGAGAAGAGAGATAAGCTCGACCGACGTTACCTTCCTGGATCCGACGTCTACTAGACTATACTTGCCTTACTTGCTTAATATACGTATGTATGTACGTATGAATGTATCTCCGCGTGTATGCATATATGTCCGGGTATGGCCGGGGTTTGTTCCTCTACAACTCACATAACTAAGTAGTGGTGGCGGCGGCTGTGGCGATTGGGCGCCAGAAGTTACAATGGCAACATTAGTAGTAGTTAGTAGTGGTGGTAGTAGTCGAGCCCGGTGGCGTGGTGGATTAAGTCTGCGCGTCGCAACCGGAGGAGACACTACATAGGTGCGCAGGTTCGAGCCCCACCGTTGCACATTTGTATTTATAGGAGTCCGTCTATGAAGCAATGCGAAAAGCAGTCCCATGGACGTTAAATCTTGGCTGAGAATCAGCTCTGAAAGGATTTAATTTAGTAGTAGTGGTAGTAAATGTGGAGTACTAACAGTAGTTAAGGCACAGCGGCACACACAGGCTAAACCCTATATATTCAAGCTAAATAGGCAACTTCTCATCATTTGCGCACGGCGTATGGCGTTGCCGAATAAAAGTCGATCAAGCGAGCTTTAAACAACGACAAATTGCACTCGAACAAGCACTGCCAATAACGCCAGTGACGATAAGAAAAACAACAACAACAACAACTGCAAGTCATGATATGATCCATTATCGTTTTATCTTTAATTGATGTCTTTCTCCCTCTCTTTTTCTCGATCTGCTTTTCATAATCGAATTGTTGTTTCACCCATGACAAGACGTACGGTGTAGTTAGAAAACAATCCAAAAGCATGTTTCCTAAGTTATTGACCTGGGAGAGCCTTATCTAACTGTGCAAGTTTCAGCGAGTTCTGCGTTAATTTGAGGTTACATTTTTCTTGCGTTTCTCTGTGCGTACTGCTAGCAAAGGCTGGCATGCACCTCTTCTTACGTGCAGTACCCCGTCGCCGAAGTGCGGAGATCGGTGAAAGGTCGTACGAGAAAGGTATCGCGTCTCGTAGGGATGTCAACCCCCTCATCGGGATTAGCATTGAAGCTTGCGCCACGGTCTATGGCGACGACGTCGTCGGCGCGTTGGCTCGCTGGTACTCTGAAGCCGACGAAGCCTGGAGAACGCTCGCTTGTTGGCGCGTTTGCGAGCCGCTTTAAAATAACAGTGACACACGCGCGTACACAGACCATGATCATGCAAGCGGCTGGCTAAGCGCCTTCAAAGGCTTTCCTCGTTTCGCTTTGTTTCGTTGTTGTTATACGACGTAGCCATTATCTAAGCTATCTCGCAGCTACAGCTACAACTATCGAGTAGAGAGAAACATGCGATGCCGGACCTCACCACCTCATCCTCAGTCTGTGGACGAACCACCACCACCGGCGGTGGTAGGCGGTGTCGATTGTGGCGAGACACGCGCGAATATTCTTTGAATTATAGCATAGCACCTCGGTGTCGGTCAGCAGCGGAAAGGGCTAGAAGAAGATTCATCTTCTCCTTAATATATATATATATATATATATATATATACATCGCTCACTTCCTAACTGTTTATTATACCACCGGCTCAGATGCGTTGTTGCGCAGCGCTTCTAGGCGCCGGCCATCGCGGCTGTCGATTGTGTCAATGCGAATGACGAGCGTGTCTGTCTCGTTTGCGGTGTGCGAGACCACTCGTAGAACTCGACGTAGGCGAAGTAGAGCCTGCCATCTCAGCTTACCACGGGTGTCTCGTGAGACGAGTGGAAGAGACAAAATGCAAACAACATTGTACACAAGCGACACACGTTTAGTGGCGACCGACAGTAGTGACGTCCATGATGATAACGGCATCGACGGATGACAACGACGACGACGACGACGCTGACGACGAAAAGAAAGAGTGACAAGGGTAAAAACAACAAACAAAAACAGATCGGGCATCGTCTTCGCACGCCCATATATATGTATATATATTTATAAATATATATATATATATATACAAGCATAAACACACATGCATGTACACGCGCGCATATAAACATACATCATGCATCATGCGGCTGGAACGCGTGCGACACTGGGACAATGCAGTATCAGAATAGGAAAAAACAAGGAAGAGAAAGAAGAGGAAAAGGACCAAGGACGCCCAGAAGGAAAACGGGCACAACGCTGCCGTGGTAGTTCATATGCACAAGTAGGGTTTCGTTGCTCTTCGGATTCGCCTGCCTTCGGCCGTGATGGCAACAGAACTGTTCAGGTTGTTACTGATCCTCGTGATGGCTCGGCCGCCCCCATCTTCTCCACGTCCGCGTCCACCGACCCCACCACGAGCAGCACGGCAATGCGCCGAGTGCCCCCCAGCGCTAACTCGCTACAATCTACAGTGCAAACAAATTAATATGCACCCCTCTCCAATGGCCGGAGACACGCACCGTGCCGCCGGAGACACCCACACAGTCAGACACACGAGCACAAACGCTCACACGAGGAGCGCAGTACGACGAAGTGCCACCGCCCTTGGTGTGAGAACAAGATGACGACAACAACAAGACAAGTAGCAACAACAACAACAACAAAAAGAACAACAACAGCAATAAGAACAACAGAGAGAACACGAGTCGACACTGTCGCTTCCGACCCTGTGCTGCTCCAGGCTGGCCGGTCTTTTCAGCCAGCCCAGGCCCATCTATTTGTCTATTCAGCTTTCCATCTATTTATGTATTTATTTCTTTATAAGCGGCCAACGCCACCACTGCTGCTGCTGCTGCTGTTGCTTTTGCGGCCATTCTATGTAGGTTCTTCGTAGCTGTCGTTGTTGTCAGCTATGTAGTTGTTTCGTAGCTACTGCAGGCGCTACTGTTTCTACGACCTACGGTGGTGGGGTGCCGGCGGCGTCTCTCGTAGGGGTACTTCCGCAAATGGCCATTCAAAAAGGGAGTGACTTCACACGACGACGACGACGAAAAGAACGAGGAGGAAAAGAACAACAACACAGGCTGGGAGACGGGCTGCCGGGACGGCCTTTCTTTTCTGCTCTCGTGAGTGAACGGCGAACCACGACCGATCACTGCGACGACGACGACGACAAATATACAACGACGGCAGTAAATACGACGGCAACAGTGGCGATCCTTTAGCTGAGTATGAGAAAGAACTGGCTGGCAAACGGTTTGTTACCACACGATGCAGCGAAGCTTGCACGAATGTGACGGCTCAGCTATGTGTGACAGTCGTGATGGCGTTGGTGGTGGTGGCAGCAGACGAAACCGTATACTGACGTGTGACGACGACGACGACAACAACGAAAACTGGCCGAGTGAACGTAAGTGTGACAAGGAGACAAACAATGCAAGGGAGAATAAAGCGAGCGAAAGAGTGAAAGAGAGAGATAGGTATAGCGGGGGCACAAAAAGAGAGATACAGAGACAATGAGCAAATCCAGTCCGGCAGCGCAGTGCAACCACCATAAGACAACCATTGCCACCGTCCCACCAGAAATAGAAACGCAAGAGTATATATATATATACACGTACAAATATATGTATATATATATATATATATATATATATGTATATATATATATATATATATACATATATATATACATATATATATATATATATACATACATACCTACACACAATTACACTCAGGCACACACAGACACCGGCAATACTGTGCAGTGGGAGTGAGGGGAAATCGATACATGTTCGCTCGACCGTCTCTGCCTCACCGAGCGGTGGGAACTCGACGCCGCTGGGAAGCCGACACCGACAGGAAGACACAACGATAGAAAGAAGGCGAAACACAAAGAAAGAGAGAGAGACGAAGCCCGAGAGATGGAGCGGAGGTGGGAAGGAATAGGAAGATGACTGTTTTGACTTTGGCAACTAACGCTGCTGCCGCTGCTGCTAACCAACCATGCAACGGCCCATCATAAAGCCAGTCGTTACTGCTCGCTTTTCGCCTCGCCTCACCCCACCTCGACTCGAGTTGACTTCGCCTCGATTTCGCCACCGCCTTCACCACCACCACCACCTCCTCCTCAGGCAGCTCATGACCACGATGAACGCCCACCCCACCGGACCCAAGCTCGGGCGGTGGAGAAATTATTGGCCCGGTCATGCTATCCCCTGTTGCCAGGGCTATTGTCTCCCAAAATACTCTCTTTCCAGGCAGGCTAGACCAGCCTTGGCAATGAACAAACAAGCGGGAAGAAGTGTACTTGGTTAATCCGGCTTGCCAATGGTGGCCGACAAGGCCGATCAAAGATAGACGCCTAATCAGCCGGATCAGCTCACCTTGAGGCACATGATGGCTTTCAATACATACATACGTTTGATACACCCTTGGCCTTCGTCCTCGAATTGTCCTGCTTCCGTTCTACGCCCTCCCGGGCTTCTTACAATATATATATATATATATATATATATATATATAGCTGTATCCAAGCTCGGTGTCACCCTTGGAAGAGTGATCACAAAATAAAAATACCCGCACAGCTATTATTAATTTTTTTTTAACGCTCTGACCACCACATTTTAGACGCTAGTAAATAAGCTAGGTTGCTTGTGGCACGATATCGTCTAAATGCATCTATCGTCATTGCGTTCTCGTACTGGAATTATATAGGCTTTCTCCAGCAGAGGTATGTAGCAGCAAGGCAATGACAACCACGTCCAACAAATTCAACTAGCACGGCCAGGGCTCGAACTAGCGATGTTTTGCTAGCCGTGGTTGCCATGGCAACGCCCCGTTTCGAACGGTGCGTTAGCCGCCTAAGCCACCGCCACTACGAATTATCTTTAAGAATACTAAATTACTTTCAATTTAATCTAGTTTTTGATTTGAGATTTCCACATCAGGCTTTAATACAACCGCTTGGCATAAACCGCGCCTAGAAGTCAACCGAAAAAGACCCCGCAAAAATTACGAACGACCTCTGGTGGTATCTTATTTCATGCTTTTTACTAAGGCTTAGTGCCGGACTTTGAAGAAGTCTACCTTACAGTGCAACAATTGGCGTCAATAATCCCCACAGGGAATATTTAAACGGGTTCATATCCGGCAAGTACCATGGCCATTTTTCAGATGTGATAACTCTCCCGGTGCGTGAACCCCAAGCCAGGCCTGAGTTTATTTGGCCTTGTGAGAAGGCACCAGATCCTGCTGAATGAACGTAAACCGTCGGTATTTAAAATGTTCTCTAGTCCACGGCATCAGTTGGTTCTTTAAAATTAGCTGGTGGTACCTCGCCTCGTACATGTTTACTCTATGATGGATGAAAACGAGCGGTGTGCGCCCCTCATTGGCTATTTCGGCACACACCGTGACTAAAACTGGTGCTCGAGAGAGTTGAATTTGCTGTTGCACGTCGTTGGATCTTTGCTACAGCTACACCCAATCGTTTTGCCTGTTCACACATGGCTCACCACGGTCTCGAAGTCTTTCCGAATTCGGGGAAAGGGAAGGGATTGAAGTTTATGTGGGCGAAAATCTCACACTACGTGCTGTCGGTTGGCAATGCCGATAGTGCATAAGCGTTTCCATCCTTCCATATAAAAAAAAAATGTTTGCTACCAGCATCATGGGTGAGAAGGACGTTAGCTCTTTTTTAACAACGAACTTCTTCTTGCTTATTCATAATTCGAAATTCATAAGATTGTGAACTCGTAGTATCTTGTAGGCTTGCACATTGAGGTGATCTTTTTAGAGAAGTGACAATTGAGATGATTCTTCATGATCCGCATTACGCTGTTGTTCGAGATGCTTAAGTCTAGAGCAATCTTTGTAGCGCTTTGCTTTGGATTTATCTTCAACTGAGCTCGTACTTTTCTGATAGACTATCGGTAAGCTGAAGTGGGCTTTGGTCCGCCATTGCGCCGCACGGCTACCAAACGTGTATCCTTACTGCAAATACTGCAAATCACAAACGTTTTTCGGAGTTTAAGATGCCGAATGTCCTTAACACACTTGCCCACCAAATGGCACGCTTCCACACTTCGTAGCTTTATTTTTTTATTGAGTAATTAGACCAGCTGATTTGTTTGACGCGCTCAGCTCAGGCGAGCGTGGGAAGCTTCGAAAAAAACAGGCACGCCTATCCTGGTTAACCCTGTATATAAATATAACATAAACAAAAACATAAAACTTGCCTTTATTGTCCGATAAAGTGGCGTGTGGTACAATCTTCATGGTCATATATGTATTTTTCCAATATACGTACTTCTGAAAGAAAAACGTAACTAATCGCCAAATGGGCGAGTGTTATTTGAATTTGCATGCGCCCATTTGGACATCCGCCAAGCAAATAATCCGTTCACGAACTCATTGCAGGCCACGGATTTTGGAGTGATTGATCGCTGACCCTTTTATGTCGGAGCAATATATATTAGAGCGTACATCAAAAAAGTGTCCTAGCAGTTCACATTTGCGTAATTGACGTAGATCAGATATGTTGCCTTGCATGAAAAGTGAGTCAATACTTGATCAGCAGACGTCTCAGGAACGTGTCTTGAACGCATGTCGCTAATTTTCTGTATTTAGACAGGTAAGGCTCCCAGACAGGAGAGTAATATGTACATTTGAGATTAAGAGAAGACTTCTAAAAGCAAATGTACACATATGGAAGATTTAAAATTAAATAGTAGAAGATGGTATTTATAATGCGTGATGATACCTCCACAACACTGGTAACGTAAGGGCTAAAAATAAGATCAGGCGTAATATATATGATGAGCCCCGTGCATAAGAGAGAGTCAAGAGAGTAAGATGCAGTCGTTAATTTTATAGTCAAAGCCAAGTGCACCATCTTTCAGTACTACGCATTTGGAGGGTAAGAGAATGATGTTATTTTTAGAACACCATCGAGCAATGCCGTCGACAGCTCATTACAGAACAGCGTGGGGGCACTAGAGCAAACAGGATAATTAAGTTTTAGGTCGACTGTTTTTGCTACCTCTTAACTGACGCCGCGATCGAATTGCAGGGCAAACGGCAAAACGGCACTGGTGCAGGCTGCTGTCACGTTGCGCAGTGAGCTGTGCACAGCAAGGTCGGGCCTCATAAGCTTTCCCGGTATTGGAGTTGGCGTATTTCCTACAGCGTATCCGCGGCGGACGTACAAGGAGGAGCTATCCAGGGTTGTATGACTGGAGCTCTGAGTAACGTACGAAATAAGTACAGCTTGCGTTCAGATGACCGGTATGTTGCCGGCAGTTATAGTTCCCACTTACAACAGTTGGCCCACACAGGGGCGAAAAAGGCGTATATTTAAAGACGGCCGTTTTGCTAAAAATCATTTTAGACCGCCACTTTGAGTGTTTGCCCTTTGCCACAGAAACTCCTTTTATATATAAGTTTAGCTAAATTCCCACAGTTAACGCTTCAGATCAGCGCTTCAGTTCTCTCTTACACACACAGCGACACACGAAAAGTACTTATCTACTTATCACCTATCTTTATCCAGTAGCGCAATTTCTCTTTAAGCCTGGCTGTGTATCTGGCGTGGGGACGGACGTGTGGCATTGCAATACCACGCAACTTCTGCTGCTGCTGCTAATGGAGCGCCGAATGAATGAAGTCGCTGACTGAGGTGTTGAAGTGTGTTGCCCGCCGCAGCCGCCATGGGCCAGGTCATCAGGCGAGGAGCGATGCGACGCGAGTAGTCATTCATGTTCAACAGTTCAGGAGTCGCATATCGTTCTCTCTCTTTCATGCATGCAAGTCGTCGTCGGGTCGTGAAGTCAGCAACGTTGCTCTTGCTGCTCATCCCAGTTGCTACTGCAGTACGCGATGCTGCTGAAACTGACTCAAGCGGCGGATTAACTAAATCGGCAGTGGGGAACAATTCCCGCGGCATTCTTCACGGGAACATCCTTGCTCGTAGGCCGCCAGTAACCGTGGCACCAGTCACGAGGCACCGCATCGAGGACTAAGGATGAGCAAGCGCAATGCGGTGGTGGTGGTGGCGGACGGGCAGGCATCACCGTGTCCTGGACGATCAACATCGAGAGCAAATCTACACGCTATCGTCACCTTTCCCGCGCACACATTCCCCCTTCCCCTTTCTTCCCTATTTTTCTTCCCCCCTCTCTCTCTATTTCTCTCTCCTTGTATTTATCTCTGGGTTACTCAATTTCTTCTTCTTTATGTATCTGTTCCATCTCTGTGTGGCTGTCCTCCTTCTTCTTCCATTTTTCGTTGATTATCGCCCTCTCTCCAGTCCTCTCGGTTTCGGTCCTTTCTTCTTGCATGTGTGCTGCTCGTCTCCCGTATTAGCAGAGGATTTAGTGACATCGCTCGCTGGCCTGCCGCTGGCTCATTCACTGGGCACGAATAGAAAATCAAAGGTGAGCCTCGTGTGTCCGTGCCAGTCCCGTGAATGTGCAAAGCCACGAATTGGTGAATCCGGGTCCGGCAAAGATGATGTCAGACGCACCCGCTCATATATATATATATTTATATACATATGTATATATATATATATATATATATATATTAATGCAAGCACGTGCATACATACACACAAGGATACCCATACGTGTATACAAACATCCATACAGATATGTATATGTACATATATCTATATGAATAAACGACTATTATACATGCGTACGGATACAACGCTGTCGTCGCTTGCTCTGGTGGTGCTGCTGACGAAAAAACATCGCCGGACGGGTAGGCGCGAAATGCAAACAGAAAGGAACGTAGGGCTGTTGTTGTTGTTGTTGTTGCTGCTGATGGCTGACACGGACAGGATTCTCATTGTTGTCTTTGTTGACGTAGTAGCAGTAGTTGTAGTAGTAGTTGTTGTTGTTACTGTCGATGTCCTCTTCTTCTTCTGCTAAGAGAGATAAATGAAAGCCGCCGTCTGAAAACTACCGCCTACGCTGCGGCTGCTGCTGCTGCTGTTCTGATGCCCGTCCCGTGTGGATCTTTGTGGGTGTGAGGACACCATCCCCCCTGTACGGGTGCTGCCGCTGCTGCTGCTGCAGGACTGGTGGAGTAACTGAGGGCCTGGTCTCTTTCTCGTTCGTATGGGCGGGCAAGCAGCCAACGAGCCGGTGAATGGGTGGAGAAGATGGCTGGCAACTGCCATCTGAGCTTGTTGTGCCTGCTGTGTGAGTGTAATCCGTGACCGTTTCGGGGCACGCACGACGAATCGCTCACCGACCCGATCCGTGTCGCCAGGATCGGATCCGCTCGGACACGCTTCGTCTCTGCTTAGTAAACAAACTATAAACTGCCGCTGAAAGGGGCGCCGAGCGTCGACGACAGCGGCACGGGTCGCGTCGTTGTTGTTGTTGTCGTCGTCGTCGGAACGGGACGGGACGGGACTGTTCACCAACGCATCCCCACCAACGTCGCAAGGACACTGGATGAACTGACTTGGCCGGCCTTTCAAATCAACCGATGGATGACGAAAACGCCGTCACGTAGCCGGGAGTAAGCTCTGCGCGGTGAGAACCAACTTTACTCGAGCTTGTGTGTCTTTGTCTGTCTGAGTGTGTGTGTCAGTGGGGGTGAGTATGCGGTGCGTGCGATCGCACGCGATGCACGACTGTGCGATGAAAGCACGCCAAACAGTGCACGAGGCAGAGCCTGAACAAGGTGCGGCTTTACCACTGCAGATAGTTGTCGCCTGAGCAGGACACCGACCGAACGCAAGACAGACAGTCATAGCGAAGAAGACGAGTGAAACCGCTCCTCGCATTAAAATTCGACATTAAGATTGTTTAGAGTCTTCTTTAGAAAAGCAGTTCCTTTGTCTGCATCGTTATCATCGTCATCCACATCATCATTACCGTCATGGCTATCATTGTCATCATAAGTTCAACGTAAGATGGTACCATGCACTCGTCCGAGCTTAAAATTAACGTCAACACTCGAGCCCGGTGACGTGATGCATTCGCCTGCGCTTCGCGACCGGAGGAGACACTAGATAGGTGCGCGGGTTTGAGCCCCACCGTTGCACATTTGTATTTATGGGGGTCGGTCTAGAAAGCAATGTGAAAAGCAGTCCCGTGGACGTAAAATCTTGGCTGAGGGTCAGCCCGAAAAGTTTAATTTAAGAAAAACAACAAACGTCTGCTACTGCGTGGCTTGTTAAGCGTGCGGCTAAACTGTATCGTTAGGCAGAACCGTAGAGGATCACTTTTGATGCAACATTCTTATGTGGCTTCCAGAAGTGCGTAGTGCTAATGTAGAAGTTTGAATAAATGCCGTCGACGGGACGGCATGGAGGAGATGTCCGGCGACTCTGACACTAGGAATCGTGGACTGGTAGGGGTCTGGGGACCGGCACACGCGTGTTCACTCAAAACTTTCCTAAGGTTTGCAAATATAAACCAAGCTATGAAAACAGAAACAAATAATTAGGTACGTCTGAAAGTGCGTTTCACCAGAAGTACATACTAGTAATAAAAACGATAAATACAATATATAAACGCAGTTCATACCCGTAACACTTGAGCTGCTCTTTAGGGTGGAGCACTTGGTGTTCAGGTGAGAAGGCTTGGAGTTCTGACTTTAGCAATCGGCCTTGCATCGCCACACACGTCACGATGTAAACATTTTTCTATTTGTGAGAATTTACACCTAATTATCTATATTTACACGCTAAGCAACATTTAGAGTTCCCCCTGTGAGGTTTTTCGGGAATTCACAATAACAATTTCCATCAAACGCCCAACGTTGGATTTTCACAGAGCTCCATATTAGGGGTGAGGGGTGTTAGCGGCTGGTGTGCAGTCTGTACCTGATGGCTAACGTCCCCCTCTGCTCGATATGGGATTCTGTGGGACCACCATCAATTTGGTATTGAAGATTCGCTTGTTTTAACCAGTTCTACGACCCTTACAATAAACATATCTCTGTTATGAAATGTTGAAGACTCCCTATTATATGAACTGCTTTTTACGATACTCTCTGTCCCATAACATTTATTAAATTTAACTAGAGAACGCAATGATATTGACGTTTGGGAACTTTATTACATTAAAACAAGTTTCCAGCGCTATACAGCACTGCGTAAGTATCTAGGCTATGAGTTTGCAAAGGTTATTTAACGTACTATTGCAAGATGTCGAGTTTTCGAATCAACGCCTTTGAGCGAACGTCTGTTTATGTACGCGTCTTTTAAACGACCAGAGCCATTTTCGAGCTCGCTTGTTCCTTCGACGTTTGTGGCTCGGCAAGGCGTTCTCGTCTCGTTTGCCACTGTTCAGGGTACGACCGAGTAAATCAGTTTGGGTGAATGACTGAACGAATGGATGTATGGACGGACGGACGTACGACGATACCTAACGTTGTGTATGCGTATAGGCATACAAAATCATCACGCAACGAAAGCCGGCGTCCTGATTGCCTGCAGTCCATTTCCCGTTTGACCTCTGAAACGGACAACCCCGCTTGCCGGCCTCTGTCTGGTCCGTCAAATCTATCTATGTGCTCCCTCTCGCCTTCTCTATCTAATTTTGTCCTCCATGTCCTCTGGCAGGCTAGTTCATAATGCCACCGCTGTCATTCGCTCACCGATACTCGTTCTGCTAACTCTATCTCGTCATTAATGCCGACCGGGGGGGCGGCCGCCATGAGATGGAACACGGGCTCTAGATCCTCTCATAAGACCTCTCGCGGGCTGACTGACTATTCTCGATGCTGACCCACTAGTCAGTTCCGTTGGTGGCAGCGGCCCGTAAGCGAACATCCACCCACCCACCCCTAAATGACCAGTTGATTCGGAGGTTAATCAACGATATGACTACTAGCATGGATAGCGAAACAGACACACAAACAGCGGGACAGGCAGGACATGCAAAGGGGTTATTCGTCCTGTCCTCGTCCCATGCGACAGCGACAGCAGCAGCCGCGCGCTGCCATCGTTGCCACGGCCGTTTAACTTGCTTCATATACTCCATCTGGGAGTCCAACATCTCCCTCCCCCTTCTCCCTGATTTCCCTTTTCAATCGAGATCGGACGTTCGACTGACCATCGGTGGGTTCCGACCGTCGGAGACACAGCAACGATAGAGGCGGACGCAGAGTCAGAGCAACGGAAGAACAACGAGACCGTCAGCTAGTTAAGGTAGGTAGACACGAGGCCGGTAGGCGAGGTATGAGCGGGATAGGCTTTTCCGCTCGCGCCTCAAATGACATTAGCCCGGCCGATGGGGGGCGGACGTGGGGCAGAAGTCAAAGCAACCCAGCAAGCAACGGCACGCTTCCACACGGATACACTCCGGGTGGTGCGGGAAGTGCGAGCCGGACGCAGGAATCCCTGCAGGAAGTGGGCGGTCAGGGGCCCATGGTGCCCTATAGAGTGAGTAAAGAGAGCATGAGATGAAAAAGACGACGGCATTGGCGCAGCGGCGTAGTACAACCCGCCTGCCCTCTCGGGTCGGAACCCTGAAGGGAAAATGAACCCTTCACAAAGTCCCGCAAAGTTGCGAGTGGACATTGGCCTCCGCCAGCATGTCTATATACTTATTCCCCCTACTCTCGAGGTAGACTGTAGCTCACTACTAACCTGAGTCGTCCACCTCAGTCTTTTGTTCCTCTGTTGCGCTTCCATCTAAGCGTAGTTACTTTGAGCGATAGTTA
Organism: Dermanyssus gallinae; assembly: GCA_003439945.1. Taxonomy (NCBI): domain Eukaryota; kingdom Metazoa; phylum Arthropoda; class Arachnida; order Mesostigmata; family Dermanyssidae; genus Dermanyssus; species Dermanyssus gallinae. The sequence continues at coordinate 60,997 of QVRM01005373.1, forward strand.
TATATGCAGTAACTAAGTCACACTTTATATATATATATATATATATATATATATACCTTTAATATGGCGTATGCCTTGCGTTCACTTGTAACGCCTTTATTTTGTGGTATATACACCTTAATTATAGATATGGCATACACATTTATTATGACGTGTGACTTGCGTTCGACACACCCAATATAAAATGTGCAAAATCATGCAAACTAGCTTGTCCTTAAATTAGACGCACTGCTTAACCACAATTTACAATGAAAACATCTCACTGTGTGTTGCAATGCGTGTTTGTACTTTGTAGTTTCGAATTATACTGCATGTCTGGCAAAATTAATGTTCCATTTAAAAAAAGTGGTCGTAATATATATATATATATATATACGCCGCCCCTGCAGCCGCAACAATAACTTCCATTTTAGTCCTGTTTATCTGGCCGAAGCACTTTGCCTCGCTCGTTCTCTTGGCTGAGAACAAGCCGCTGCACTGTAAAGCGCTAGCGAATCGCCGCTAGCAAGCCAAGCAGCAGAGAGCGGCGCGAGGCGAACCCTGCGCGGGTCACTGAAGTTCTTTTGTGACGACCGTCGTCGAGTCGGCTTGCCCACACGCGCCTTGTTCATAGTCAGTCAGCAGTGAGCACGTTCATGTTAGTTAGTGGGTTAGTTTAGATAGGTAGATAGATAGATACGTAGGCAGACTAAGGTATATTGACGCATGGGCGGAGTGGGGGCGATCGAGAACGCCCTTCTCGCTCGCCGCCTCGCTGCCACGCTCTCTTAGCCCAGTCAGAGACCTGACAGAGAGAGAAGGCTGTTGTGCTCGGTTGACGCACAGACGCCGGTTGTGATCGCGGCCAGTCAGTGAGTGTTGTTAATCAGTGGGTCGTTTTCACCACCAAACTCCAGCACCCATTCGCCCACTCGACCGGAAGGACGGAAGGAAACTGCCTCTCTGTTCCTCCGGATCTACAAGCTCACGAGCTCTACAGTTCTATACAGACTGGCTACTGCATACCTAGCGCCTAACCTGCTTAACGGCCTGAGCTTAGTCTGGGTAGGCAGTACCCTTAACCCCCCCCCCCCCGCCGCGCGGCCCCCCACCCTCTGACAAACCTGTGCTGACCATCCGCGAGCGACAGCGCTTTGAACCACCAGCAAAGGAACCCACAGTTGGTCAGTTACTGTTGCTCGTGTCTGCTACTACTTGCAACGACTTGACAACATTGTACAACGTACGTAGTAGAAAAGAGACGCTTAGGTCGTGCAAATACGGCAATATCATTGTACGAGTATGCCTCAATATCCTCTCTCGGACGCCTCTCAAAGTTTACGTTACGGTAATGTAAGCCAGCGATCAGAGCCTACATATTTGGTTCACGTCATGCATACGTATATGAATAAAGTACTTGTTTCCTGTTGCCTTAATTTGTTTGTTTAATTACTAATGTTTTACGTTATAAAGTTTGAGCAGATAGAAACATTTGGTTGGTTTGTCTCAGCAAGCCCGAGTTACATACCACCTAACTAAATGTTGGCTTTAAGTCACTTCCATAGCTTCGTAGTCTAGATTCTAATATGTGTATTATTTAGACGTTGAAAATAGTCTCGAGTTGGCTGGCATGCTTGTCGACTGGTTGTTTCTATTTTTTTTTAAAGGAGCAAAGAGGCGATTGCTGCATTTGACGGCTAATTCGAGGAAATAGATGGAGTCGGGCGGAGTCGACGTTCGGTCGTGAGCACATAGCCCTAATTATGTTTCGCTCGGAAATTCACCAGAACAGAATACATTTTTTCTGTTGTCGTTCGTTGGACGTGTGTTGAAGAAGATACGCCAAAGGCGTCGAAAGTCAGTTCCGCTCGGCGGTCGGAACGTGTGCGAGCCTAAATGGCCAAGCAGCAGCGACCGCTAATACAACAATAAGACTAAGCAAGCTAAGGGAATACCGGCAGCAGGAGCCGCCACATCAGCGGTGACAGCACAGCCCAACAACAATTCGGCTCCTCCGAATCAGTGTAAAGAACGCGGCGGTCTCATTACGGCCGCCAATACAGTGATAGTACGGTGCCCTACGCTAGCCCAGAACTCTCCACTAAAAGTGGTTCGTTCACCTCACACCACCACTCACGACTACTCAAGGAATCGACGCGGAGGAGTACGACGCGCAGGAAAGTAGTAGGAGAGCAGGAGGCGGGAAACTTTGCCGCTGCAACGCTGGCCATGAGATTTCTCCAATAACGACGGCAACTCGGCCAGCGACGGGCTCACAGCTAGGCCCGGCCACCGGGAAAGAAAGACAGACGAACAGACAGGCGGGCAAGCTAGCGTGTGTAATAGAGATAGACGGGAACAAACGGGGAGCAAGTGCGAGAGCGAAAGAGACATCGTAGGGAAAAGTGGGAAAGAGGGCGAAACGAAGTGAAAGAGAGGTGAAGTAAGGGAACGAGCGAGATAGAGGGAGGGGGGAGAGAGAGATAGTCTTTGTAGTGTATGTGAAGAAAAGAATAAAGGCGAAAGAGTGGAGGGCAATGAGGGAAAGCATACGGGGCGCGTCACTGCGTCGTGCTCTCTTTGCCCGCCCAGAGCACTGGCCGGGCCGGGGCTGGTCCGATCCGATTTGATCCGTCTGATCCCGTCCGGGCGGAGATGGAGCACGATGAGAATGAGCATGAGAAGAAGGCCGAGATACGCGTGTCTTGCCGCCGCTTTTCCTCGAGCACAACGAGGGCCTGTCTGGGTGCGAAACGCCTGCGCTGGCCGGGCTTTTCCGACAAGGGGCCGGCCTGCGCCTCTTCGTTCTGGCTGATGCTCCGCACTTGAAGGCGCCTAAACGAGTATCTATCTCGAGCGACATTTGTTTTGCAAGCAGCAGTCGCTGCCGCCTTCGGGAGCTGCTGCCATCGTGACGCCACCTTGTTTCGCCCTCTGTCTGCCTTGCCTCTTTCTCTATTGGCTCACTCTCTTCTCTCTATTGCCGATGTCTCCCACTCATTGCACTCTCTACTGTCTCTGAGTCTCATTTTTTCTCCTACTCGGTGCAATCTCTTCCGAGTGGTCTCGCTCGCGCCTTGTTTAGCCCAACAACAGCTACGTCCAAGCCCGGCAGTAATACCCTGGCCGTGTATTCTCTGGCTCGACCATAAGCATGCGCATGATTTCCTGTCGTTAACAGCATCGCCGTTGTCGTCATTCCTGACATTTCAACTTCGGTAACAGTCATATGGCCATTTGTTTACACCAAAGTCTAAACCTCTATGGTTCGAGTCGTGGCTTGTAAAAAAGACACTTATAGTTCATGATGCAGTTCATCAACTGCAAAGCGCGCCACTACGTGGCGGTTTGTGAGGCTAGATCTTCTCAATGCCCAGTTTTACATTGCTCTTGTGGCGGGGAAACTAACGTTAATTTTGACATAATTTTCGCTTCCAGTTTACAAAGGAGCCATTGCAGTAACTGGTGGCCGGGATAACATAACGGCGTTGCAACTCTTCGACTGGCAACGGTGTGTCGGCTAGGAAATAGATTCGCCTATTTCGTGCCGTACGGTTGAACGCGAGTATACGCTTTAAAAACGCGACTTTTATCCAATTTAACTTATCGAAGTGTCTTTCGGCACCTGGCGAGTCCATAGTATGACGACCTGAGTAATATTTAGATCGAACAGGCGAAGGGCTGTGGGGACGGACAGAAGTTCGGGCTTTTTAATTCTCTTAATAAATTAGAGTTTTTCTCCGTGACGAGATCCAGGAAACTGCGGCCGTTGACCAAAAAGAGCAGGTCCAGGTATGGGAACCTGCTTACAGATACAGGAGACGCGACGAGGGCGTACACGCACGATGAACGAACTCTGGAAAGTACGTGTGTAATGTGGCCTCTTTCCAAAAACTATATTGTACTAAGACGTATCATCACAGCAGTGAATCTATTTCTACCAACATTACAATATTACTTATGCTGCTACGGCAGCAGCAACAACAACAACAAGTGTTACTACTGCAATGACAACGTCGAACGGCGTTCAGCCAATGTGCGGATATATTAAGCAACACTAATCATGACCATTAATATTATCACCATCATCATCGCTATTTCCCTTATTCTCATGATCATAATCATCATCATCAGCGTTATTTCCCTTCTTCTCCCCTGCATCATCAGCGTCATAATCATCGTCATCATCATCATCGTCGCCTTGGCTGTCGTCACAGCGACACAAAGTGATGACAGCGCACGCAGGCACGCGGTTCTCCACAATTGGCGCACCGAACAGTAAAACGCCTTCATAATGGACCCGCATACTCGCCCGCCCACCCGCCTCGTTGTTGATTAAAGCCCGTAAACTGAACACGAGACTGAAGTGCTCCGCCTCTCATTGCTCGCATCTTCTCTCCGGCCTCTCGATTAGCATCTTCCCTTGCGCGGGAAAAACCGCGTCCTCCGTGTCCCTCTGTGTAGTAGTTCACTGTGTGTGTATGGTGTTTGTGTCTCTCCCCTCCTATCTCCATTTTCGATCTTTTACTCTGTCAAATTTTCTCTGCCCGCGGGCTCCCTAGTTCCACTTGTAAGCCTCTCGACTTGACTCAACTAGGCGGCGCGCTCACATCCTGCCTTCATCCTGTTTCGTCGTTGGTCGGTCGGTCGTTTGGTCGACTGTGCCATACTTTCCACCGACGGGAAGCCGAATGAGGTCTGAAAAGCAGTGCGGAAAGGAGGACGTTGGAAGGGCGAACCAACCCAGCAACGCATTCACCATCGTTACATCTACGTGCATGTATACGAGGCGAAACGCTGTATGTGCTGCACGTGTGTATGGGGTAATCATGTAAATGTATGCGTTGTGAACGTAGTATTTACGTGTTGTGTGTGTGTGCACGTGGGGGGGGGGGTGAAGGTTGGGAAACGGGGGAAGAGGGCGAGAGGAACATTTGGGGTTGAATTAAGGGTGCACGGTTCGAGGACTGGTGCTTGAGTTTGCCCACACTTGCGGCGAACAAGTGACAGCTAAAATTACGAAAAGTCACTACCATGCTGGATAGTTGGACCTGACAAGGAAGGGCCACACACACACATATACACAGTATGCGGTCTGGCTGTCTCGTCTAGACTACACCACATCACTACCGTTGGTAGCACATGTCAATGCACAATAGGGCAAACAGGAGCGTAAACCCGAAATGCCAATGGGCGACAGCAGTCAGCAACTCAACGCCAGGAAGGGCTGGGAGGAAAATACCCCATGATAACCCCTGCGACAACCACGACGTCTCGCTGCCGGCAAAGAATCTCGACCGGCTGGCTGGCTAGGGAAATACGATTTCGACCACCACAGCCCGCCACTCCTTCTCAATTAAGCTCCGAAACGCGACTTCTGGGGAACGGGACGGGATCGAGATGTATGTACGTATGTATTGTGTATATATATATATATATATATATATATATATATATAGGGAAACACGGAGGGAGCAATAGCACGATCGCCTCATAAGCCTCGAGGCGAACATACAGACATCGAAAGTGGCAATTTGGTGGCGCCGCTCCAATGCAGAGCTGCCTTAGATAGCCGGGATTAGAGGCGTCATTGAGAACTAACTAAGTGCCTGCGAACCCGCCTCCCCTCTTCGGTCGGTGTACGCGCGCGAACGCCGCACTGTGCGATGCCGGCTCTTTTCGATTCGATCCTTGGTCTTGGGCCCTCATTTATTCCTCCGGCGCGTCTCCCAAATCCGTCAGTCCGTCGTTCCCGCCAATGAGTCCACTCATATCGGCTGCCTTTGCCATTTGCCTTCGCCCGCATTGCGCGCGAGCGCTGCTCGAATTACTACATCGTATTACGATGATTGCTACTATGTTTTGACTCGAGCCTGTGAAGGCGGCGACTCGGAGGCAAAATGGCTACCCACTTGACATTGTTTGCTAACAATGCACTAGACACAGCTTATAGTCGACTGCTTTTGGAGGCAACCCTTTTTAGAAAATAACGTTTTGTCGTTTTCGTTGTACTATATTATATTTAGTTTTCAGCTTAACCACTTTCTAAATCGATACGGTAATTGTATTTGATGTTTCGAACTCTTGAGAAAACACGGATAACCTATACAAAATAAAATGAGACGAATCTACCAATTGTTTTGATTAAATAATAGTAGATTAGTGTCAAAAGTAGTCATGCATGTCGCTGTGATCATGCCAGAAGGACAATTCGTTGCGCTATTTTTTTCTGTGTGAACAAAATACAGTTGAAAGCTAGGGAATATTTGCTCAAAACTCAGGAGCCTTTTGTATGCACGCGCATAAGTGTTCGCTGTTGACGCCCTTATCATTAATAGGAGGTCGTATCTGCTACGGCACCAAATGTACTGGCAGAGGTAACAGTAGCAGAACTATTAGCAATAGCAGTGTAAAAGTAGTGAGAGCAGAGGAGAATTAGCAGAAGCAGAACTAGTAGAAATAGCAGTACAACAGTTAAAGCAGCAACCGCAGAAGTAGATCAAGTAGTAGTAGTAGTACTAGTAGTGGTTAAAAGCTTGGTCAACATTGATTCGAGGTCATCAAGATTGCTTTGGCCAAGGCCCTTGTCGTCGATGTGTACGCCCAGGTACTTCAATTTTTGCAAAATATGAGCAGCCGGAACAAGTTTATTATTCGTTGCGAACTCGTGATTGTTCACGACTTTCACTTTCTTCTCTCTCCCGCTAGGGACCAGGGACATTGTGAAGGACTTGTCCGGGTTCATTTCGAGCCCTCAAAAATGAAGTATGGGGGCTGCAATGTCCAAAAACCTTTGTAGAACTCATAATGATAAGGTCGTCCGCGAACATGAGACCTAAAATTCTGGCTCCATCTTTCTTGGCGTATCCAAGGCCCTCTTTCTCTAGACCCCTTAGTAGGTCATCAATTACGAGGCAAAAAAGAAAGGAGATAACGGGTCTCCTTGTCGTATACCTCGTGTTTTATGTACAGTAGTTTCAGCATCGCCGAAGCATATGATAGTAGTAGAGTCCCTGTATAGGGAGTCCACGAACTCTACGAAGTGTTCGGAAAAGCCCTTGGACGTGAGGGCTTCACGACCGCGTTATGTGAAACCATATCGAAGGCTTTCTTCAAGTCAAGAGAGCATAGCCTGAGCTCTCTGAGGCGCACTCTTGCATCGTGGATAATTGCATCTAGGACGGTCAGGTTTTCAAATGTTCCGTCTGCCGAGATGAATGCGCGCTGATTGCCTGAGATGTTGGCACTATTAGCCGCTCGTTTTGCCAACATTTTATCGAGAGTGCGCTGAATAACCGATCCAATCGCAAGAGGACGAAATTTGTCCGGGGTAGCTGCAGCAGAACTAGTAGCAAGAATAGTGCAAAGGTCATAGCAGCGGCAGAAGAACAAGGAGTAACAATAGAGCTAGTAGCAATAGCAGTGCAACAGTCGTAGCAGCAACATCAGACGAAGAAGAAACAGCACTGGCAGATGAAGAACAAGTAGTAGTAGCAATAGCAGGCTAAGATCCTGCCGAGAACACGGGGAGCGGCAGAGGGCAAAGAAAGGAGTGGCAGAGGGCAATGAGAGGAGGTCTTGCCTCCGTGGCGGAGTCTACCGTGCTTTACGCTGCTCCTACGTGGGAATAGCCCGATCGCGATGAGGTTAGAATCGGAAGAAACTTCTAAAAGCGCAGCGAAAGCTGGCCATCAGAATCGCCAGCGCATACTGCACGGTTGAGACGACGGCACTCATGGCCATAGTCAGTCGAACGCCATCGGGGGCACCAGGAGCGTGGACCCGCCGAGTCATTCCGGATCTCAAGAAGTGATATAACAGAGAACACTGACGCGTCACCTGTCATTAGCTAACGGAGGTGATAACGGGGTATGGGTGCTTCCAGAAGTACCTGCACAGGATGGGCGAAGCACCGGACCCTGCGTGCGCTATGTGCGGGAGGGACCGGCGAGGTGGATGATGTTACCCACACCATCTTCCTCTGCCTAGCATTAGAAGACGCTCGTACGGGATACCCCGCTAGTGGCTCCCGCAGCCCCGATAGTGGCTGCTTTAGCGTCCTCGGACACGGCGGTGACGGATCTAGTTGTCGCCATGCTTGAGGACGAGTGTAAATGGTATCAAGAAATGAACCGGGTGGAGAGAGTCCTAAGAAGAAAGAACGAGTTGAAAAGGGAACAGTTGCGCCGACAACGTCCGCCAGAAGCGCCAGGGCCGGGCGGCCAAAGTTATCAGTCGCGAAGACACGGAGAAAATAGATGAACCTCCATTCTTGAGAAGTGGTTGTAACATATTTAGCATTAATAAAGTTGTTACAGCAAAAGAAGATGTAGTAGCAAAATAGTAGAAGAACTAGCAGTAATACTAGTAGCAGAAGTAGTCGCGTCAGTAAATGGCTACAAATCTGGAAACGATCGAAGGCAAAGTAGAAGTCAGCAATTTTTCGCCGCGAGGAAGCCCCCCTTCCCCCAGTAAACGCCACAAGCGACAGCAGCAGCTGTAACCATCCCCTGCTGAGTTGAAGAGCTGCGGTGATGATGATGATGAAGATGAACATCTGTCTGTAGATGTCACCAGCAGCTATTGTAGCGGATAACACTCAAGCTACTACTGTGGCTACTGTTACAGCTATTCCTCAAAGACGCCGGCACTTATGATCAACGAAATATGAACAACAACAACACCACCAATACTACCACCAACAACAACAACAGCAACAGCATCAGCAGCAACAACAACAACAAAAGCAGAAACGGCAGCAAAAGTCACCCAACGCTAAGCTTCCCACTCGATAGACTGATAGATAGATACACAGATAAGCAGACAGACACACAGACAGACAGATAGGAGACAGATGTCCAGATAGGGGATGGACGAAGAAATGGACCTCACAAGAACTTCAGATGTCGTCGTCGTCGTCGTCGGTCGTACACTAAAGCGTGGATGTCGTCGTCGTCGACGTCACTGCCACTGCCACCGCCGCCGCCGCCGCTAAACCACTCCACTGTCATCGTGTCTTCTCTCTCTCTTCCCCTCCCCCCTCCCCCCTCTACTCCCTCTACTCTCTCTCTCTTTTATCTCCACCCTCTCTCTCTATTCCCTCTCATTTCTCTCTTTTCTTTCTCTATCTATCTATCTATCTATATATCTTGGCGACAAACATAGCGTACGTACAACGTAGAGCGGGAGAGAATGTGCCACCACCACCAGTAGGCTGCTTGGCTTGCCGGACGCTACCGGTAGGCCGGCGGGCGGACGGACGGACAGGCAGGCAGGCGGTACATGACCGGTAGTAGCCGGCGTCTCTCCGGCTCAAGACAAACGCAGACAGGCAATGCAAGCAGGCATCTCTCTCTCTCTCTATCTATCGTTGTACGTGTATTTACGTATACGTATGTATGTGTGTACGTACGCATGTACAGGTATATAGGTAGGCAGATATATATATATATATATATGTAGGTAGTTTGATAGTAGGTATGCGATGGTCGATCTATCACGTGAGTTGTGTCCTAGATCGGCAAGCGTCGATAACGCTTAGCCACAGCCGCGACGCGAAACGCGCCTGGCGCTGGTATTGCTACTAACAACAACATCAGCAGCAACAACAACAATAATACCTTACAACAACAACACCGACAACAACAACAACAACAACAACATCGACAACAACAACAACAACAACAACACCGACAACAGCAACAGCGGCAGTAGAATCAACTTGAACAGCAATGCCGCCGTTTTCGCTACAAAGTAAAGCGAAGGACGATGAGACGACTATGAACTGTGGTGGTGGTGATAGTGGTGTAAGAACGACAAAGAAAAACATGAAGAAAAAGAACAAGAGGGAGAACGAGTAATAGGTCAGAACCTGTTCAGCTCACGTCCGCAACTGGCGCCGAAAGAATCAGCCAGTGGTGTCAACAGTAACGGCGGCGGCGGCAGCAGCAGAAGCAGCACCACCACCAACACAAGCACGATCGCCGGCGGACAAAGTTACTGCAGCTCCCGCTGTACTGCTTTGGTTGTTCAACTCAGTGGTTGGTCGATGATAAACGTCGTATTTTCGTTCGCGTGAACGGTTTAGTGCAGCTAGTCGATTCTGTTCACACACACACCCTAACGCAGATACACCGAAATGTGAATAATTCTACAGTAAACTTTTCTACCGATTACTCATCATCAGTTCCCGACAACCTGGTTCTTATTTTGACCCCATTCCAAAGGATTTCGCCGTTTGCCCTAATTTAAAACGCTTACATCTTGCTCGAAACAACTCTGACGGATCCCACACCCCTAAGCAACAAGCATTTAGTAAAGAGGCAACGGGGAAGCATTACATCGTAAGTAAACCCCCGTAACAGATATCGGAAACTCTCGCTTGGTTTTTGTCGGTGTGTGTAACTGCCTGACAAGACAAGGATCTTCGCGTCTGCTTATTTGCAAATAGGGACTTGCCGAAGCTCACTCAGATTAAAGTGCAGCTAGCCTCATGGACAGATATTCTGCCATACTTGGATCGTTAGTCTGACGAGCAAAACAACGCGAGCAGCCAAGGGCTGTGGTGGTAAATTGGCGCTTGAATTTTTTTTTTTGTTTCAAGCACACCAACAGTACCCTTGCATGACGTACAGAGAGCTTACAGAGATAGTTGTAGCCTGTTTGATCGAGTACAGCAACCAATGTCAAGCCCCTTAAATGCGAAATAAATACGTTTGTTATGTACAATATGCAACAGCGTTATTGTCTGTGCCAAGGTGCAAACATTAGAAAGGTATGCTAAAAAATAATTGCTATTATGAACAACGTTACTTCAGGAAAGTCCCTATTTGGGATCTGTATATAGGGACACCGCGTTACAAGCACTATTTTTTACGACTAACGTGAGCAGTATAGAAAAGACAAGAACTAGCACAGAAATTACAACCACAGCAGATGAGATCGAAAGCGTGTTAAAAACAATGAATCCAAAAACGGCGTGTGGTCTTGACGGGATTTCGGTAGGAATTGTACAGGCTTTGGGAAAAGAGTACGTGCATTATCTAACGAAGCAATTTAATAATATATTTGGAGGGGGCAGAATCCCGGAGGGTTGGCGCAAGGGAAGAGTTTCTCTTATTCCCAAAAAGAGGGTAGATAATGACACTCTACAAAATAGGCGACCGATCACAATTACACCTATAGCGTATCGAACATTTATGCAAGTGTTTAAGAATAGGCTGCAGAGTATTCTGGAGACAAATGAGAAAATAGGAGAATGGCAATGCGGATTTAGGAAAGGATATAGGCTAGACGATCACCTTTTCCTACTAAGTCAGGTTGTCGAAACATCGAGATTGCGGGGACAAGGGTGTGTGGCAGGATTTTTAGATCTTAAGAAAGCATATGATATGGTGGACAGAACAAAGTTGTATAAAATTATGCTAGAGGAGGGTTTGGAGAGAAGTTGGGTAGAGTTGCTGGAAGAAATTTACAGAAATAACACGGTAAGAATAATAATAGCAGCCGAAAAATCTAGAGAGTTCATAGTCGCTAAGGGGGTCAGGCAAGGCTGTCCGTTGTCATCGGTTATTTTTTTTATGTATACAGAGAGAATAGCGCGAAGGATTACTAAAACGGGTTCAGGGTGGCAGATAGGGGAAAAAGGTGTATATATAAAGACACCTGTGCTGCTGTTTGCTGATGATATGGTAGTGTTAGGGCGGGGCACTAGCGAAGTTCAACAAATGTTGAATGCATGTGGGGAAGCAGCGGAGGAACTAGACATGGTGTTTAATGAAAAAAAGAGCGCAATTTTAGTATTTAACGGAATTAGGGAGGAAAGAAAGCTTGTAGTACAGGGGAAGGAATTGGAGTATAAAAGTGAGTACAAGTATCTTGGGGTGACAATGACTACAGGGGGGAATTATCTAGGAAAAGAAGAGATATTACGGAGGAAGAAAGCTGAAAGAGGAAGAAATGCAGTAAGGTGTAAGGGCCTCTGGGGGTTTAACAAATATATAGTAACAAGGAATATATGGAAGGCCATGTATGTGCCAGGATTGACCTTTGCTAATGCCTCTCTGGTCCACAGCGCGGGGTTAGGAAAGAAGTTAGAAACAATACAAAGAGAAGTGATAAGATTTGCATTGGGTTGCCGTTTTAATTGCGCTAGGGAATTTCTTGAGGGCGAAGGAGGAATGTCAAAATTTATACAAAGGGAAGTACAAAGTAAGCTAAGATTTAGTGTTAGGATTAAAAGTGTCACAAATAAAAGATGGGTTAAACAGATGCAGCTGGTAAAGACGGCACTAAAGATGAAAACGAAGTGGGATCGCAGAGTAGAATTTGCAGCTAGGGAGATTGGGCACAATAGTCAGCAATGGGCCAGAGCGGGAATATCGGAGAAGATGGTGAAATTGAGGGTGAACAAGTCATATACAGGCAAATGGAAATTGGCGATGGGTTCCAGATCGAGTTTGGCAAGTATATATGAAAAGGAGAAGACGGAAAGGGGCGGGGTAGAATGGGTATACGATAATTCAAGAGCGAGCGGGCTATTGGCAGATGCAAGGGCAGGGATGTTGGATACAAGGATACAAAGAGCTAAATATATGGAGGGACAAACTACAGAATGTCGAGCATGTGGGCTAGGGAATGAATCAATTGAGCATATTGTTAAAGAATGTACAGCCCTAGGGGGAAGCAGAGATATAGAGCTGTCGGATGCCCTAGCTCTAGGACCAAACGTTAGAAAGGACCTGGTCGATATTACAAAGAAGAGGCTGTCCCAATGGAAAGCAAATACTCAGTAGGTATGGAAGTGTACATTGATTATTCAGATGCATAGGTAACATATATGCTGCCGCTCTAAGCGCCCCTAATAAAAAAGAGTGACATGGGTATTTAGGTATGCATGCCAAGCGAATAATAAATCAATCAATCAATCATAAACAACCATAGAAACGCTGCCCGGGCTAGAAAATTCTATATCGTTTCTGCGTGTAAACGTGCGCGATCTACGTGCCTGGGATGAACTAGGCTCCCTCCGTCGTTAAGCATAAATATACAAACTAAAGGGCAAGACGGTTTGCGCGTCCCAATCATAGCTTAGACCATTTGATTACTCCCTGCCAGGATATACACACATGCGTTTTTATCGAACCCTAAAACTTGGCGGTAGAGTTTCAATGTTCGTACACGACTAGGTTTAAATACTGGAAGAGAAGGCGTTGCGCCGGGATGGGATGTTCATAAGAGAACGTGTGTTTCATGGTGCACGGGTTGAGATGAAATTTTAAGTAAACTTTAGAACTTACTTTCTACAATAATCATGTTGATTGCGTTTTCGTTTTGACATCTACACTGGGGTGTTCGTTAGCTGGGGCTGGTAGCCCGCCTCAACTGCTCAGAAGACCCTATCTTCGATTGTATGCCCTCTTGTCGTGCCCCTGTCATAAACTGCACCCATCGTCGAATACGTGCTCAGACCCAGACTAACTTCGACAGACACACTTTGAACTGAGTCCAACGGCCGCACAAATCAGTGGATCCATTTTGGAACCAGAAGTTATATCGAAAAAAATAGGACAGGATATATAAACTAGGTCCATATATAGATCAAATGCAAAGACAACAAAGGAGCTGCTCTACCGCGAGGGAGTTGAATAGCTACAGCTGAAAGGGTATTTAGGCTTATCCGGGGGGAAAGCGGCAGGGCTGCAAAGCCCAAGTCAGTTATCGGGATTTTGAGGACACACGGTTGTGAATACGTTGGAGGAAACAATATTTATTTCAAAGAGAAGATTTTTAAACATGTTGAAAGCTATAGCTTGCTCCCAGGTACACAGTGTGTCTTGCGGCACACGCTCGATTAGCGCCTAGGAATATAGCTGAGTCACAACGAATATGCTATGATATATTTGCCGTGGCGCTATTGATGGCAATGCTGTTGCAGGAATATCCCTCGGCGTAGCCAAGGCATTGGATTTTCTTCAACAAGACATCTTTTTGGGGGTTCCATACCTAGGTATGGATGAGAGAAGTGCATCCTAGTCCGCTTCGTATCGGATGGACAGGAACCTCCAAGTGAGCATTAGTCAAAAGCAGTCGGAGAAAACAACAGTAAAGGTTGGAGTCCCTCGAGGTTCAGCCGAAGGCTTTTTGTTTCCATTTGCTTTGGTACCCCGTATCCAACCACTTGATGGCGTGGCACTCATCTTCTTGCAAATAATGATAATGCAATCCTGACTAGTGACAGCCTGTTTACTCACAAGGCCACAATAAACGTCTAAGAAAGCTTCGAAAGGAAGATTCCGGCGGGCGCAAGAATCTCAGAACGGTTAGGAGTCCGTTCTTGTCATTCTACAAGAAAATGCAAACATACGCGAAAGGCCTAGTATATAGTCCTATAAATCGCCAGTTAATGGTCATATAATTGCGAAATCATTATTCTAACCAAAATGAAAATAGCTGAAAAGAAAACCCTGCTACTTCTAACAGTTTGCATATTTATCACGCAGCTGCTTATGCTATTAAAGTTTATTGGGATGCAACCACATCACCATTATCTAGCCAGATTACATTTTTAACCCGAAAAGAAGCGTCCGATATCTGTCAAAAGTGAGTAATAACTTTACAGGCGCTGTATTTTTTTGTCTAAGTCTCAATCGGAAGCAGAATCAAGTAAAAATAAGAGAATGCGAGACTCTCATCAATAGACATAGATTATTTCAGAGAACGCTGGAAATCCTGCAGGATGCTGTATCTGACATTATGATGGGAGAAATGTGATTGCCCTGATGTCGAAAGTCACTGTATTAAAGCGCTGGCAACGCAACGTCAAAACGTGAAGGCTGTTGTTTAGTTTCTCAGACGGCTACTGCTCTAAGGGTGTAGCCATCATAGGAACATTACTAATATTAAACATTGCTCTAAGGTTCTCTCCCAGACCCCGTCTATCGTGGTAAACATTTCTAAATAGGATAGCTGTCACCACATGGAAGAAATCATTGGTCTGCAACACTATATAACGAAAGTCTTAGAGGTAAAGCTTGTAATAGAAACGCTAAATATTTGGCGTTGTAAAGATTACTTTAGAGTATGGCAAATGGAGTACAGTACTACTAGAGCACTGTACTCCATTTAAGCTATGAGATTACTTGTTTAGCCTTTTAAATCCAGCGCTATTGTAGTATCGATCGCCAAGGATCACTCCAAATAATGATGATACGTCCAAATATCTAGTATCTACGCCATGTTTTCCTGACTCTCTATCTTAGCACTGGTTAGCTATCTAGACAGATCTTAACAACCGATTATTGACTACAGACATGCTACCAAGACCACAGGGAGGCAGACCGCTCGGTTTGGCGGCCGGTTAGGAACGGTCGATCAAGGTGGCCATTTCGTGTTGTCTCGCAAGCCAAAGACTAATTATTATTGCACCAACCTGCATCGAATACTGAAACATTTGACGCCGCCACTAACTTACAGAAAACAGTAGTATTCGCTTTTCAGTCTGAATCATTTCGCAATGTCGTTGGACCTTATTGTGGTGGCTATCATGGGATGAGCAAGAAGAAAAAGTAGAAGAATCAAGAACAAAGAAGAAGACGATGCAGAAAAGGCAATGACGAGAGAATGAGATCTGCAAGATCCCTGTCCCAAAAAGAACAAAGCCTAGCCGCCTGGCCGCCGTTCATTTTTTCCTGATGAAGCGCGAATTGATCCAATGCGTCAGTCACGATCGGCACCACGCATCTCATTCCGTGCCTGGTCCGTGTGCGTGCCCGACCGTACCGTCAGCCTCGTCAACTGCTGTTGTCCGCTGTGACAGGCGCCATGTCAACCACGACGACTCGACGGTCGAGCGATCTTCCAACGGTGCTCGGAGACTCTCTCTGTCTCTCTCGCATTTGCTCATGACCGAGATCATCATGGGGCCAAGATGGTCGAGATTTCGAAATCCACCTCCGTACGATATCAGATCGCGACTGGCGCCAATCTTAGCCGTAGCCAGAGTATCTAGCAGCCACCATCTAGCAGAGCCAATTCAACCACCACCAGTCTCCTCCCCGGCCGACGGCAGGGCGGATTGAGACAGAAGATCAGAACAAGGCAATCACGCAGTCACACACCAACACCAACACACACATACAGATATCGTGTTCTCCGCTACTTCTCCACCACCGCTTGCTTCCAGACCGGCCGTCGCCCGGTCTGCGTTTCCAGCGCGGCGCATAAAGAGCGAATGGAGGTCGACGCCCTTCCCCCCATCCCCCCCCCTGGTGGACTCTCTCAGGTGGACTCAGGCTGACCTCAGCTGACTGGACCAACTGGTCACAGACGGAGGCCCAAAGACAAACGGAACGGCCGCCAGGCAGACAGATACATAGATTGAATGGCGGCGGGAAAACGACAAGCCAGCTTTCCAAGCCGGGTGGATGTTACACTCGCTGGTAAAAGCTGCTTGACCTCCCGCCAGCCGTCACCTTTGACTATCGAATACTTTCGGTGGTAGTTCTATAGTTCCCCCGTACTAACGCCGATGTCGTTCTGGGACCCGTTACCGTTGTCCCCGCCGTGGTCGTCGTCGTCGTCGTCGCCGTAGCCGCTGATGCTGCTGACCGCCGTTGTGATCTCTGTGAGAGGCCGTTCATAGGACCTACAAGAAAGACCCCAATCAATCCTGTTGGTCGATCTTTGCTGGTTCGCTGGTTCGGCTAGCTTCGCGATCTCGTCGTTGGTTTCCCGCGCTAAGCCGGCGAGCGCCACGGTGGCGCTGGCGGAAAGTCGTCGTTGAAACTCTACACAGCCAGCCAGCCCCCTCCCTCCTTACACATCGGAGGAGGCTGCTTATTACTAGGTGTACTAACGTCGGTTAGAAGACAACACAAACGACACAGACATTACACAACATCAGTAACTACGGCACACTACGACTACTACTACACAACAACAACAGCAACAGCAGTAACGCCAGCAACAACAACAACATCAACAACAACAACTGCAGCAACAATAACAACCGCAGCAACAACAACAACAACTGCAACAACAACAACTGGGTATGCATTCGCCTTCTCTGCCAACGGCTAAACAAACCAACGGGCCAATCTTGCTGCGATTAGACCCAAAACTCAATCACCCACGTTGCCCTTCCTTCTAACTAGTAGTAGCAGTTGACTTACTGACTGACTATTACCTACTCACTCTCTTTTAGTGCCTGCATAGCCTCATAGACGGTTGCTAGTTGAGACTAGTAGGGTCATTTGTCGCCATAGAGACATTTGGCGCTGGCCAACGGTAGACGGCTCAGTCTTTCATTGACGATTTTAGTGACTCACCGTCACCTGCCTTTTTCTACCTTTATATCCATACGTTTGGCTATTTGGGACCACGCGCGCATATATATATATATATATATATATATATATATATGTAATGCGTCTGTGTGATACCGCGCCCTTACACATACATAGACACATGATTGTGCCTGTGTGAATGTATGGTAGCCTATCTCGCCAAGCATCACTACCATATGCGTTTAGTCCGTTTTTGGTTCGATTTGTTCACAAGTAGGGTTGCCTGCGGTTGCGTCTGCATTTCGACCCATAACTACTACCACTGCCAGTAATAATATATATAAATATATATAAATATATATATATATATATATATATATATATATATATCAGTATAAGAGCAGACAGTGCACACATTCTCTTATTTAAACTAGATCAAGTCATTGTAGTAGTTAGTGTTGTTGTCATTGTAGTGGGAGCACTCCTGCTTGTAACAGCAGTCCCGTAGTAAGACCTGCATCAGTCTGACAGATATATATATATATATATATATATATATATATGTTTTTTTTTGCCTCGGAAGATTCTAAACAAACGACGCGCGTCAGCCAATGCATGCACACGTGAAGCGGCTGACAACCAGCCGACAAAGACCGACGACAATAGGCGATCTTGTTGTATGCACACACAATCATACGCAGCACATCCATGAGTGTTGTTTGGTCATGCTCTGTCAATTTCACAAACCATTCGCGGTATGCCCACGCGGCAGACGCTTGCTCCACAAACAATTTGTTCATTGCGGCAGACCAACCGTTGGGTGTTTCTCGGTTCACCTCTCGATGCGCACCCCCCCCACACACATATATATATATATATATATATATATATATATACATATATTGCCGGAAGAGATTTGGTACAAAACAACTTACGCTAGTCGATTCTCTTTTTCTCCGTTTCACTCATCTCCCTGTCGTTTGTTTGAAGGTAGCTAACGACATACCGAACCGCTAGCAAGCATCCCTACGCACCTGAGAGCCAGCGCCATCACCAGCCCCATCTGGAAGCATTCGTGGATTGTGTTTCATCTTTTCGAAATGTTCCGCCAAAGAGGACGCATGGCGTCGTTGTTGTTTTTTTCTTCCGGGCTAGGCTTGGTGCATAGAGTATTCGTCGTCGCGAGCCACCATGCTCAACTAGCTGAACTATAATACATAGACGGCCAACTCATACCTTGAAAGGCGGTGCGCGGAAAGCTGAAACCATAGCTACCTGGGTACGCTATCTAACACCCTTCTATTCTATTAGGTAAGTCAAAAAGTTCGTCGGCTTTTTTACCCGATTTTAAAAAGCCTTATTTATGCAGACAAGAGTATTTTTATTCAATGATATATTGACCGTTTTAATCGATAACCTTCGCCCATCGCCTCGGTAGATCCATGATTCCTTTCTCCCAGAACGTCTTGTCCTTCTCGTCGAAATACTGAGTGAGGTGATTTTTTATAGCCTCCAAAGATTCAAATGTTGTGCCATCAAGGGAGTTCTGGAGAGACGTGAACAAGTGAAAATCAGATGGTGCGAGGTCGGGACTATAAGCTGGGTGCGGCAGCACATCCCAGTCAAACTCCGCCAATTTTTGCCGGGTGGCCAAACTTTTGTGTGGTGTCGCCTTATCATGTTGAAAAGTGACGCCCCACCTGTTTGACAATTCCGGGCGCTTCGTTGCTACTGCAGCCTTCAAATCTTCGAGTTGTCTGCAGTAGACGACGGAGTTGATCGTCTGACCCATTAGAAGCAGCTCAAAATACACGACGCCCTTACAGTCCCACCAGCAGCACAGCATAACCTTCTTCTGATGAATTTCGGGTTTAGGGATAGCTGCGGCCTAAGAACCTCTGGGGACCCAACTTCTTTTCTGTGTTACGTTTCTGTAGAGTATCCATTTTTCATCGCCGGTTATCAATCTCCTCAGAAATGGCTCATTCGAGTTCTTACGGAGGAGTGCGTGACAGGTATCGACTCGCCCTTCAAGCTGCCTATCATTGAGGTCGTGTGGTAGCCAGATATTCCGCTTGCACGAGAAACCTGCATCATGGAGTCGATTCCAAACGGTTCCGTGGGAGACTCCCGTTACATCAATTCATTCTTCAATTTCTTTTATGGTCAAACCTGGGTTCGAAGTAACCAGGCTTATGACTTCGTCGGTCTCCACAACATTGGGTCGTCCTGACCTCGGTTCATCTTCGAGATTGAAGTTTCCAGCTTTGAAACGGGCGAATCGCTTTTCGACTGTGGATTTGTGTACTGCGTTTTCGCCGTAGACTGCACATATCCTCCGGGTTGTTTGCGCTGCACTTATGCCTACACGGTAGGAGAACAACATAATGTGTCGAAAATGCGTATTTTTGTCCTCCATTGCAAACAGCTGCCAATTCCGCAAACGAAACGGTAAAGTTGGAAACGGTATACCGTCGCGCCGCCACGGGTCTGCTCTTGAATGTAAACACCCAGCCGCACTCTCAGGCGGCCCTGCTGCAGAGCGCGGGAATTTCAAAAATGTGCTCCCAGAAAGCCGACGAACTTTTTGGCTTACCTAATAACATCTATCGCCCTTCCACCGCTTTGAACTGATGTAATCTATAAGAAGTGTGTGCATTATCAGATAGTATACCCGTATGTGTTTCGCTACGGATCTATAGCTGCAAAAGCAACTTTTTCAGCTCCGTCCTAGCTGCAGTGTCCATGCAGTAAATGCTCTTGAAGGAAACCCATTTCGTGCAGCAAGGCTTGGACAACGCAGAGCTTTGTATTGTTCTATCTTATGGTATGTCATTGATGTGCACCAACGTAACAAAAGTCGCACATTAGGGTTTCTATTAACTACAAGATCGCTTCCTATAATTTAGTTGCCGTAATTTGTACTCGCCGACTGATTTTGTTTATTGATCTAAACTTTAACTCCTTTAACGGCTAAAAGTGTATTATTCGGAGAAGAAATTTATAGAAGGTCGACTCCAAAAACTGCCTGTCAGAGAACTTGTCTATTAAATTTGGCTTTATTCAACTTTTCACACCTTGGGATAAAGATATTTAGGATCTAGATTAGATTTCAGGTGATCGCAAGGGTAAAAAGGTAGCAACCGTTTTTTTTTTACCACAGATGGAACCAACCAAACGGTGAACAGGTTGAGTTTGATTTGACAGACCTTACACACAATCACTGTCGAGTTCACTTTGAACGTGGTGTGTAGACTTAACCTGGTGGAATCAAATATAAGCTGTATAAAATGGCTAAAATATACCGAGGAACCATCTGAGTTGAGGGTGAAGCCATCAGAGTTAAGCGTTTCTTTAACTACACAGTATATTGCTGACCTGCATGATATATGTATGTGCTGTATTTACACATGTAGTTAGATTATTAACGGATATATATATATATATATATATATATATATATATATATATATATATATATATATATATATATATATATATATATATATATATATATGAATATATATATATATATATATATTAGACCACGTACGGGCTCCGATAACGGTTACCATTTGCGCACTGGTTGGCCGCTTCGATTTGTTCGAACGGCATATAAGCGCATCGGCAGAAGATATACGGAGCATGCGTACCAGTTTTGCGCTATTAACGAAACGGGTCTATTATACGCCGTCGTGGATGCCGTGATGATCATAACGCCGACAACGGAGACATCGCTCCTCCTTGGCGAACGTCGCTGCAGCGTTTCATTGTCCACTTGCTCGATCGATTAATTTTCCGTTGACTATAGCAGCGAATGTATATTAAATAATATATCGACCCCCAAGCGAGCTGGCGCTGCTTCCACTGGCGAATTCGCGGTCGAGCACGATTCAGCCCTAACGGGCACGAGGATCTCATGAATCCCCACGAACCCCCATCCTGTCTCCTCCAGACCAAACGACTGAGTGTTCAACGACCCACAAAGAGCCCATCATACTGCTTGTCCGGCTGCGAGCGTGCCTTTCGCAACGATCGCGTATAGGGCCATTTGGCTGGAGTTAGGTTAGCAAAGAACAACACAGTGGCACACTAATGACTCTCGTGTTAGGCTGATAACCAACCGTCGTCCCGAAGCGAGGCGGCTATAAGACGCCGTAGGAATATAGTCAACAATAGACGCAAAAATAGAATATGTATTTGTACATCTAGATGCACAAATACAGGCCCTCTTGAGGCTATTGCCTCGGCTAATGACAGTAACGATTATCACCGTTCCAGGACTCCAGGGGCCTCACAATTAATTTGTTATGGACCGCGCTTTTCTTACATAGATGTGCACTTGGGATAAGCTATAGAGAACACCAATATACCGCTTGACTCGTGTACTTGTAGCTTGGCTGTCATTGGGGATATGCCTGTCCCTAAGGCCTCCGAAATAAGAACTGTAATACACCTGTAATACACTCGATTAATAATAAAAACAGGTAAAATAATATTATGAAAAATTGTACTAGCATACCTTACTAAACGTACGTTCATTAAAAATGATTGGTTACACTAGGGGAAGTCATTGGCACATGATCATAATATGTCTTGTCAGGATATATATGTATGTATATATATATTTCCAAATTTGAGGTATATTCACGAAATTGCAATTTTACAGTGTTTAAGTTCTCCTAAACAAAAATCTGTAAAATTTGTAAAAGCACCAAGAATATCTCTTTTATTCTTCAACATGACTCACTCACACAAAACTAATAAATAAAGTCGCTAGAATATCTCCCGTTCTTATTAACAGGTAACAAGTTTTGACTAGATTTTGTACTCGCTACCCATTTTTTCCACCTCACGTGCAACTAATCTGACTGAGGTGAGTACGCGAATTTCCTCGAGGAGTTCGGTCGAGATAGTCACCAAAGTGTACGCGAAAGCATGACGGGTGGACGCCTTTAGAGCTACCTGCCTCACAAATTTCGTTGCACGCAGAGTTGTACGTCGAGCAGCAGCTCTTATAGAAAGTGCGGCATCATCCTACGTAACTCATCCACACATTTTAAACGCAAGAAAGGGAATTTTGACTTTGTATATATGCCTTAGCGGCAAAAGCTTTAAGGTCATGAAAACACTTACGAACTTAATCGCTACGGCGCAAGTTGAAAATTGCTATGAGGGCATCACTCTGATGACTTCCGCCCTGTGAGTTAAACCCCATGAATCTTCCAAATGGAGATACTGTAACAAGTAATTAGTACTAATAGCATCTTATACACTATGAGAAGACCCTCAATAGGCACTCCTAGTTCCCCTAGATGACGAATAGATGCAATTACCGCGATGACGAATAGATGCAATTACCGCACAGCTGTAAATTAATGCTATATAGCTAATGCTATATATATAAATAAATTGCTAATTAGAAATAAATTGTAAGAACATCTGAGTGATCATACCATCTCAGCGGATCGTGTAAAGCTAACCCCAGACATTTGATAGTAGGGCCGCGTGTCACTTTTGTTTTATTAAGCTTCAGCATTTAAACCTGCGCAGCCTTTTGGGCACGGTTTTTAAAGCTTTCATGACTACACTTTTGCGAGAGGGAAGATTTTCAAGAACCTGGAAACGGGCCAGTCTTGTGCTGATTCCAGAACAAGGATATTGACGTCTGGGGAGAGCTTTCAAAGGCGGAGTACGGACTTCGGAAAAGTCGCTTTACGCGCTTAAGGGGGTGCTGGAACGGGCGGGTGAGGAGACCGCAAAAACATTTAAAACAAGGGGTTTCGTGCTCCTCATTCCCCTGGGTCTCAGAAATGCCTTCAACCCAATGGACTGGGAAGTATTTGTGGAGGCAATGAAAATAAAGGGAATCTTCGTTTGCCTTCTTCGGATGATTTTATCCTACCTGGGTGACCGAGATCTGGCTGCAGGTGGGCAGGAGTACAACGACGGGGTGCTCGAGATACGTAATCTCCCGAATGGGACAAAGACGCTAGCGTACGGTGACAATGTCGCACTCATGGTAACTGCTGGAACCGAGCCAGTTCTAGAGAGCATTGCCAACTTCTTCGAGAACAAAAAGCGCTTTCACCCGTGTAAAGGAGTATATGGAAAGTCATCATCTTATGCTCGCATCCGATAAGACAGAGGGGATTCTCTTTCGAGTCACTCTCTCTCTTGGGTACAAAGTCGTCGAGGCAGCAAACGTGACGCTCCTGGGATCCCTTGTGGGGTTGGCCGCCATTCTTCTGGAACTCGCAGGTAGGATAGAGAGCCTCCGCTCCCGTCTAACCCGGCTAAACCTGCTCAGTCCCCACAGCGCGTATCTTCTATTAAAATTATCCCTGGGTTCAGCAAGATTCGTCCATATCCTCTGCAGCACAGACGCCGGAGCAAACCAGGATCTGCTGTGGGACTTGGACAAAAGTCTAAGGACCAGCCTCAGCGACCTCCCTAATCTAAATCTGGCCGACAACAACTGGGCTCAAGCCACTATTTCTCTTAGACTCTGAGGTCTGGGAATCCGCTCTACAGCAGACCTGGCAGCTAGCTGTAACGCTGCATCATTGCACGCCTCAAAGGGTACTGTCCGGCGCATCAGCCCGGCGTTGGCCTTTTAGGCTTGCCAGGACGTCAAAGAGGTTGCGGATGACACACTAACCACGGCAAATAAAGCCCGACTGCGTGCGGTCATCCGAGCGGTTGTGCACAAAGGAACCAGCAAATGGCTCCAAACAATCTCCTCCTCAAACCTTGGCACTTCACTTAATTACGTAAGCTTTCGTCTGTGCATCAGAGTGAGGCTGGGGACAAGCCTAACTAAAGAGCACCGGTGTCCCTGCGGAACGCAGGTGAACATCTGGGGACCCACGGGCTCTCCTGCAGTAGAAGCGAAGGACACCAAAGCCGTCTCAGCAAGGTTAATGAGATTGCAGCCCTGGCCTTGAGGTCGGCTGTAATGCCGCGCATCTAAGAACCAACTGGCTCCCTGAGAAGCAATGAAACAAGACCAGACGGTCTCACCCTTATCCCCTTTGAAAGGCAAATGGCGCTTATTTGGGATGCGACAATCACCGACACGCTCGCACCCTCGAACCTAGAGGCTAGTACATCTGCCGCTGTAAAGACCAACAACAACGCCTAGCT
Organism: Dermanyssus gallinae; assembly: GCA_003439945.1. Lineage (NCBI taxonomy): Eukaryota > Metazoa > Arthropoda > Arachnida > Mesostigmata > Dermanyssidae > Dermanyssus > Dermanyssus gallinae. The sequence continues at coordinate 85,407 of QVRM01005373.1, forward strand.
CGTCAACGAGTTCATTTTTGTGGCGCTAGTATTGGAGACACTCGGGGGACACGGCCCCAAGGCATGGTCACTTCTTTAGAAGATGGACAAACGAATCAAACTGGCGACAGAGGACAAAAGAGCTCTCGACTTTCTACTTAAGCGGCTATCTCTGGCGGTTCAGCGCGGCAATACGGCAGCAATAAGGGACTAAATCAAAGGCTGCTTCGAGGATAAGCTCGACTTGTAGCGCTTCTTACAAGCCCTAGTGTAAATAGTTAATCACATTTTCATGTAACCATAAAATTGAATAATTAATATATATATTTATATATATATATATATATATATATATATATATTAGTTAATCACATTTTCTTGTAACCATAAAAGTGAATAATTAATATATATTTATATATATAAACAGAGGCAATGCACCTAACAGACCAAAAGAGGACAAAGAGGGTAAGACTCGTGATGGCAGACCTCCCGATAGAAATCAGAATAAAGGCGAAGTGCCTCGGGGTTATCCTCGATACAAGATTTTTGGGATCGGCGCATGTGAAATATGTGACTAACAAAGTCAAAAGGGTCTCTCTGAGCCTAGCGCGGATTCTGCCGAGAGTCGGTGGAGTGTCCGAATCCAAAAGGAGATAGAAGGGCGAACGTGGCGATGCGTATGGCAAACATTGGGGATTACTAGGTCAGCCCAACGGACGCTGGCGATCCGGGTAAGCCGCGCACACCGGACGGTTTGGACCGAAGCCCTGCTGGTCCTAGACAGGATGTTAACATGGGACCTACTTGCGGGGAGAGAAGCAAGCGCTTCCTCGAGGAAGTTGATCTGACTTTGGCCAGGAGTACCACCATTGAGGCCTGGCAGAAGAAATGGGCGGTAAGACCAAGGGGAACTAGACCAAGGGTCTGATACCAGACCAGAGTGTGGAATGGTGGCCAACATGGCGAGCTATCCTTTTGTACAAAGCAAGTTTTGATTTACCACGGCCAGTTCTAAAGCTACAGGATACAGATTATACAGGTGAACAGTGGCATCTGTGTGCCGTGCGGCTTTGGTGAGCCGGATGACGTGGAATACACGTTTTGCGCTGCGAGGCTGTCAGGGAAGCACGGGACGAAGATTCCACCGCCGTGAGGGCATCTCTACGATCAGAGAGGTTGTCGACCACATTACGACGTTGGCGGAGGCGTGGAAACAGGCAACGAGCTGATTCGACGCCATTTTGACACTTAAGGGGACACTAAAAAAAGCCAGGAAGGAGAGGTCCGAGTGATACAATGGTCGAGACGAGGTGCCCAGGAGGGGGGAGAGACAAAGGCGAGCAGCCGGGCCCTCGATGTCTCGACGCACCCATTCAAGCTGGTTGAACTTGGTATTGCTTTCGCCTGTTTGGACTAACCACACGATGGTGCGGAAGCAAGGGAGAGCAGAGGAAACGTTGACGGCGGACGGCGCGAAGACGCCTCTCCTGTGGTTTCGAAGTAATGCCCAAGCAATACCGAGCTTGGGGGGGGGGGTGCGGTTTTAGTGGGTCTGTGAGTCCCACACTTGTCACGCTAGCTGCTCGTGACGCATGTGCATTAGCATTTCCGAAACCTCCCAAAAAAGAAAAAGCCTTTTGGGGAGGGCGAAACTACGTGAGTCCGATTTTGATTGCATTTATCACTAAACCGAATTTATCAAACGCAAGAACAGCAGACTTGCATCGCCTTCTGCTCGTCAGCCTTGCAGCTATTGCAGATGCTTGAATACGAAAAAGTAAAATCGTCTCATCAGTATAGACAATGAGCCTACATGACCATCTTAATGCGATTTTTTCTATAATTAAGTTAATCAAAATGATAAACCTAAACGGTCCTATGATTGATCGGTCCACTGCCCAAAACGTCAAGCACGTGCAAAAACAACGATTGCTTTAAGCAGTAAAAAGTGGCAAAAATATTCAAAAAGACGCCGAGGCAAAGCTAATTGTTTTGATAAGAATTTACGACCTCCTGATACAAATGAGCGAGGGCAAGTTCAATTGAGCGTGCCTTACGAAATCCAAATTGATTCCTCAAAACAATTCCTTCATACACGTTTAACCAGCTAAAATGGGCAGCTCTGTCACGAAACAGACAACGAAAAGTAACAGATTCTCGATTATGTATCCTTACTAAGGCTGAGGAAGCGGATAGGGCCTCTGTAGCCCGAGAACACCTTCCAGATAAGAATGCTACTACAGGGTAGTAATGCGGGAAAAGCCTGGTGCACCACACAACCGGGCAAATCTTTGCAATTTCAAATAGCAATATGGTAAGTACAGGTACCGGAAGTAGGACGAATCACTTGCTTGACGACATGAACGATGCTTCTAGCTCGTCCATCAGACCCAGAAAAACCTCCTCATGCGGGATACAACTGGAATACATACCGATATTAAACCCTTCACAACCGCACTTCTTTAGATGTACCTAAAATTAAACTTTTCGGGCTGACCCTCAGCCAAGAGTTAATGTGCACAGGATTGCTTTTCGCATTGCCTTATAGACGGCCCTCACAAATACAAATGCGTAACTGTACGGCTCGAACCTGCGCACCTATGTATGTGTCTCCTGCGGTCGCGAGGAGCAGGCGAATACTGCACCACGCCACCGGGCTAGACTCTTTAGATGTACCTGGTTACAACATTCATTACTTTTAAGTAAGCTTAGAGAGTGTAAGAGAGGTAAGTACAGGTACCGGAAGTAGGACGAATCACTTGCTTGACGACATGAACGATGCTTCTAGCTCGTCCATCAGACCCAGAAAAACCTCCTCATGCGGGATACAACTGGAATACATACCGATATTAAACCCTTCACAACCGCACTTCTTTAGATGTACCTAAAATTAAACTTTTCGGGCTGACCCTCAGCCAAGAGTTAATGTGCACAGGATTGCTTCTCGCATTGCCTTATAGACGGCCCTCACAAATACAAATGCGTAACTGTACGGCTCGAACCTGCGCACCTATGTATGTGTCTCCTGCGGTCGCGAGGAGCAGGCGAATACTGCACCACGCCACCGGGCTAGACTCTTTAGATGTACCTGGTTACAACATTCATTACTTTTAGTAAGCTTAGAGAGTGTAAGAGAGTTTAAAGGTATGTACATGCCAAACCCCCCCTCCCTGTTTATTAGTTTAACGTCTTGATATAATTAAAGTGAAACTGGGGATGCCATATGCGTCGTAGTCACTTGATTTTAACTATGTTTCGCTTACGACTACAACGTCTAGCTTAGAGCCCTGTTGCACCAATAGGTCATCTAAAGTTTCGAGTGGTCCTGATCTCTTAAACCTACCCGTCCCCGCGTTAAAGTGGAAATCTACAAGATTACTACAAAGAGGTAATGTTGCTCCGCCCAGATTTGCCATTATAAACTCAGGCGATCCATACCATGTCTGGCATTGCCTTACATTGGCAAGGTTGTGTGAGAGAATGTAATTTAAACTATCCAATGTTATGGTCATGTTGCGTGTGGTGTAATTGCACTAAAAAGCCCTTCAAACATTCCCATACGTCGCTTTTCAACTTATCTCTTAACCGCGGTCGATAAAAAAAAGTAGTTGTTTCGGATTTATTCACCATGAATTGGTAGCATAAAAAGCCGCGCTCAACATGAGTTATTCGTACCCAGTTGTTGTCCAGCACTCTACTATGTGTGGCGATGAGGATTACGAGCAGCTCTGTAAGGCTTAAGCCTTTTTGGTCACTTCAACTGCATTGGAACAACCTAAATAAAACCTGATTTCGATTCAGGTTTGTTCAGCAAGTTGATCTGGAAATTCCCGCCGCCAACATTCATTTCATCGTCACAATCGTGCTCAATGCTCCGTTCAATTACAATACGAAAAACGGCTTTGAAATTACGCACAGTATTCATCCTGATGGCCTCAATCTGTGACTGTAATTCCCCCAGCCTGCTCGCCGTATCTTTATTCATATATCACCTGGTTCCATCCATTACCCGAAACAGCATTCCCAGTCTCTCTTTCATTGTCATTAGTATACATACACCATCAGCTAAGTTGCCGACAACTCAACACTATTAGCAACTTCCTCGTTTCGCGAAACGTCATCTGTGATGATGTTGACTACATTTGATGATACCGAGTGCACCGTTGGCAGGGTCGCAGCTTCGGAAATATTTACAGCTGTTAAGCTACTGCTTGCTGCAGACATTTACCGGAGTCGAGTCAGCCTGTCTGGTTCTTTCACCATCAGTTTCTCTTTCAGCTCTTCTTGCGGCTCCGCCTTACGTTTATGTATGGCGGTTGCTCCTCTCTTTCCCGTTTTCACCAGAGCTCGATTTCCCCGTAGCACGCACCCATAATGCGCGGACTATATGTACAGCGATGCACGTAGTAGATGACTGGTGAAAGTAGTTTTTGCTGCAGACTACATGCTCGCCAAATTCCCCTCTCATTGAATCGCCTAAGGTTTAGATGTAGAAGTTGTCCACAGCTTCACTTGCCCTTATGCCAAGCGGCCTGCCTCGGGCACGTTCAGCTGTTCGTTTGGAATTTTCCTGTGAAAGAAAAACACGCATTTTATGACATCAGAGTCGGCAAGCATCGCCACCATACGTCCTGCCGACTTTTACAGATATATTATGCTGTGTTGCTTAATCTACATGAACTAGTTAGAGCATATCACGACAAAGGTTCTCGTAGCTTGTACGAGGCAAACGGTAATGCACATTGATTCGCACAGTTGAGCGGCATCACGCAGTTTTGGCTTCGTTCGCCATTCGACCTTCTATTTTAAACGAATGGAACTTTCTTGAAAACTGTTTTGGTATTTGTCCAAGTTGCAAGGCGGGAGTCGGAGGCCACCTAATGCATTAGATGTATTGCGCGTATATATATATATATATATATATATATATATACATATATACATATATACATATATACATATATACATATATACATATATACATATATACATATATACTTATATACATATATATATATATATACATATGAGCACGAGAGACAAGCATCCACGTAAAATGCCTATTTTACGTAGATGCTCGTCTCTTGAAAACTTGTTTTTGTTGACGGCACGTCGGACTGTCCTTGACGCCATGAATTAGCTTACATTGTAGCTGTTACGGCCGTTGTTGTTGTTTTTTAGTTTTTTTAAACGAATGGAATTTTCTTGAAAACTGTTTTGGTATTTGTCCAAGTTGCAAAGCGGGAGTAGGAGGCCACCTAATACATTAGATGTATTGCGCGTATGTATATATATATATATATATACATATGAGCACGGGAGACAAGCATCCACGTAAAATGCCTATTTTACGTAGATGTCCGTCTCTTGAAAACTTGTTCTTGTTGACGGCACGTCGGACTGTCCTTGACGCCATGAATTAGCTTACGTTGTAGCTGTTACGGTCGTTGTTATTGTTTTTTTAGTTTAAACACATATGTGTTGTTTATATTATGCAGTCAACAACATACATACAGCCTATAACTTGATGGTATTGCTTGGTGTTGTTGACATTTTCACTCCAATTACGATTTTTGCGCGGCCGCTCAAATTGCCTGCGGTGTGGTCATTGCTGCTGTTTAAGTCGTGCTTTTATCCTCTTGTCATAACAGTTGTGGTTAGCTGCGGTGTCAATATACAATCCGTCATTATTTTGTTGTTACGTTTTGCTATGCTCCAGTTGTTGTGGTTTTGCGTGCAAAGTAAATATACTTAGAACGTAGAAAGAAGCTTATTTGTGTACTAGGTGTAAGCAAGTGGCACCATCCGATAAGTTTTTATTCGGAAATCAAAGACACGTTGTTCATTCTAGTGTAAAGAGACACTTAAGCCGAAATATTTTTACATAGACTTTGAGTGCGTTGTTAAAGAGTAGTTCCGTTAGGCTCATTAGCTCTATTTAGTCTAGCAGCACCTATATATATATATATATATATATATATATATATATAAATCCTCGAATGTATTGGCTTATACTTCACAATCCTCACCTGCCGGGAGTGCATGCATATCGCTAGCACTATAGATAATGGTGGTCGCAGTGCGGGACAGTAGCTTTGCCGTTCACTGTTCGTCATTGTGCCAGAGAGTGTTGAGAAGTTGAAGAGGTATTCATCTCTTATGCCGCCCGCTGGGGTGCGAAGAGTGGGCTGGCATCTATCTATGTACTACGTGGTGTCGGCAGTAGCCAACTTTAAACAGTCTCAAGAGGAGTCAACACGCGCCGCCTTGGGCCTTTTCCTGGACACAGGGGAAACACCTTTGAGTCACAACAGCAGTCCTCCCCGTTAGCTTACTATCGCTCCGCGGCTGCTAGCCCTACGTCTCGTGTTATGTGTTTGCTATAGTCCCGCTATATATATATATATATATATATATGCAGGATGTCCAAACCAGCCTTGATAGGATTGTAGATTTTGTTCAATTTTAAGTATAAGTATGCATTTTCTCAAACGGATTTGGGAAACGGAAATGTTTTCTAGGAGGTCAGATTTTTATAGAAAAAGAATAAGAGGTGACATTATTATTATTATTATTATCATTATTATTCACAAAATGTTGATCCTTAAATTTGCCATAAAACACATTCGGTCAGGAAAGTGCGCTTATAGTGGGGGTACTTTTGGTATAAAATCGATGTTGGTTCGGTTCGTCATTACTGTAAGTCGTGTCTCTGGCGCCCGATGTAGGGTTCCCATAGAAGCCCATGTCAACAGGGGGAACATTAGCGGCTGGTGTGCGGTCTGCATCGGGCAGAGTTCGATATAATGAATACAAGATAAAGTTGGTGGTGACTTCACCTGTGAAGAGCAAAAAGTGCAGGTAACTCAGCATGGGTTTCATTTTTCTGCAGGAACCGGTGAGGGCAGTCAACACTTGCCTAGTAATCAGACACCGCATCAACGCAAAGCTTGAGTAACTAGTACGGGAAAATGATACGGATCTAGTTTTTAGTCGGATTAAAAGGGCTGAAAAAAGAAACCTAAGCAGACATTCCTGCACTTGTCTACCCTTTGCAGATGAAGCTTCGTTTGCACACGAAGGCTCCATGAATGCTTGGACTGGAACGGTGAGCATCTATCTATTTTATCAACTTTCCAAAAAGCTCTTATCAACTTTTCAAAAAGCTCTTATCAACTTTCCAAAAAATATAATGGAGAAACGGCGTACCAACGCACGGTGATACTGCAGTAGAAACCAATACTTATCCGAGTGAAAGCGTACACGACGTACATATGGCCACCCAGTTCTGGCCAGCATTTTTCGTTTACCATATCGAACACGGCTAGATAGACGACGTGATTCGAGCCCGGTGGCGTGCTGCATTCTTATGCGTCTCGTCATCGGAGGAGACACATAGGTGCGCGGGTTTGAGCCTCACCGTTAGCCCAGAAAGTATTTTTTAGACCTGCCGGTGACGTCCCCTCTGGTAACATGGGCCATTACGGAACTCCGACATCGAGGAAAAACGGCTTACGATAATTATGCCATGAATGCCACAAATTACCATTGATTTTGTTCCGAAATTATTCTGATTAAATGCGCATTCTAAAATTTTGTGTGTGTGTTGTGTGGAATTTTAAGGCAATTCCCAACCAGCCAATTAATTGGGTGTCCTTCAGACGAAGTAGAAATGTCGTTCAAATAAGCCGGTTAATTCAACCATTCGAATCGAACAGCTCATTCACTCCAAAGCCCGCGTTTTGTGAAATGATTTCCGGTCAGCCATTTTTCAATACTATACCACATGACATTGAGTAAACAAAATAGTAGATACTAGCAATGGTGGGATACGTGACCAAGATAAAGACAGCACGCCAAGTGAACGACTTGTTCTATAAAACCCCCCGAGGGTGTCCTCAAGGAATTTTTTCACTATTCTTTCTCTCTCGGTGTGTACACGTGTTGTCCTCCACACTACGACTTCACTGCCGTCACTGTACATTTTGGTTTGCCGTTTTATTATAGTCTCAACCCTCTCGTAGTTTCTTGGCCTTTGTTCTCTTTCCCTCTCTTTCTCTCTTTCTCCGAGTTTCCTTTTCTCCCTTGTGTTTCAGTGACGTAGCCATTTTTCCTTATCTTCACGACCTCACACAAGCCTCGCCCCCTTCTGTCTAGACCGTTTTTCGCCTGTCTCGATTCGGTTGAGCCCAACGTGCTTCTCGAGGTACACGCCAAAACAAACCACGAGTACCACGTGCACGCCATTCTGCTGGTTACTGCTGCTGCTATTTGAATACAGCGTTGCATTTCGTTTATGCCCACCTTTCGAATCCGGTTCTCCGCGCGCAGTCGCGACATGCCGAAGGCATTGTCGTGAAGCGATGTTGTTAACCTACTTTTGTTTTTGCCCAGATGTCTCTCAGATGTAGTGTCTCTCAATTTTATTTCGCGGCTATTGCTATTCCGTTCACCCCCTGAGACCAGTCTTTTCTATTCTCTTCCTGTCCTCAAATCACTCTCTAAATTTTTCTCCCGTTCCTCTCTCTCTCATTCTCTTTGTTATTCTCTCTTTCTCTCTCTTTTTGTCTCGCACACAAATCTCTGTCTTTTCTTCTCTTCCCCCATTTCCTATTTGCCTATTCATAGAGTGCTACGACGATGCGTGTTCCCACCATCATTGTCATTATCCCAGCGGCCCGTTCTCCCCCCCGCGCGCTGGGAGAAGAAGAACACATACCCAAGGGAGTGAGGAGCGAAGGAGGAGGGGGAGAAGGAGGTGCGAAACCACGTTTGGTGCTTCGATCCTTTTTCCCAAATGAGCAGCAAGCAACCCCCTGCCTAGCGCGCGCTCTCCTCGGCCCTTGCTATCTCTCTCCCTCTCTCGCCCTATTGCTTAAATAAATACGCATCTATGTATACATACGCATTTACCCAGCCAGACATCATCCCCAACACTCTCTCACCCACTCACCCATCCATCTATCCATCCATCTAGCAGCCAAGTCAGTCAGACCGTCAGCCAGCCATCGAACCAAACACAGGACGCAAGGACAACACACTAGGCATACGACTAGGAGAAGGACAATGGCTGATTGACGGACTGACTAACTGCTCATGCGACTTCTCTTACTAGGTCGTATTGCGACGACCCGCTATATATATATATATATATATATACATATATATATATATATATATATATACATATATACATATAGTACTACAACTTACAAACAGAAGGCCAATCGATTGCCTCCATTGGTCAAATTGAGATCGTCCCATATCTTTGCGGCTACAACAAGTAAGGACCACTGTTACCACTAGCGGCTGCCCCTATAACAATAATTAATGAAATAATAATATAAACAGTAGTAGTAGTAGTAGTAGTAGCGGTAGTAATAATAATAATAATAATAATAATAATAATAATAATATTATTATTATTATTATTATTATTATTATTATTATTATTATTATTATTATTATTAAATAATAGTTTATTTTTATCAATATGTACATGTATCACAAGTCATAATAGATTACTTATATAACATCTCCAATATTTCTTAGAGTATTCTTATTAGTTGAGTGTCGATGACCATGTATCTCCTGCGGTCGCGACGCGTACGCGAATGCGTACCCAGGCTACCCCAGCGCGCGCTTTACCGCTTACACGATGCCAACGTGTGGCTGTTTGACTGCGGATAAGTGATGTTGGCTGACTAGTCCGCTTTCTTCCTTCGCCTTCCTACACTCTGCCCATTGCCTTGACCGGCTCTCCCAGCCCCTGGCGACGAGGGGTGTCTTTGCTTGAGTAAATCCAGCAGCAGAAGAGGCAGAAGCAGTACGGTTGTGCAAACACACAAACCCGGCGACACTATCAGAAACTAGCATGCGTGCGCTTATGATGATGTTCCTGCTTCTACGTACCTCCCTCCTTTCCTACCTAGAGCTCGCGCGGCTGTCGACCACTACGTGTCACTGCTACTATTTATTTACAAATTAAATATATGTTATAGCCATTTTCACTAGAACTACTTTTGCTTTACTTCGTTGAACATGAAGGTAGGTTCTTCTATGCGCCTCGTTTCTAATGAATCCCTTCTAATGCTGGCTTTCAGCCGCCATTCTATCTCGTCGTCGGCTTGTCCTTTTAGCTTGTTGTTCTTCCAGCTCGTTTTTTCTTAGTTTGTTAACCCTCCACCAGTATGACATCCTGCTCCTATTTGCACTCATCCTCGAACACAGCCGTGACTTAGTCTGTCACCGGCATGTTTGGAGACTCCATCGCCGGTGAGTTCTGTCGTACGTCTTCAAATGCTGGGTAGAGAAGCATTGTGTGGTTCAAATCATCCTTTTCGCCTCATGTCATGACAAACTCTGTATTCCCTTAGATGACTGACCTGCTACTGAGGTAGAAAGCTATAGTCTTTTGGAGATACAGTGATATTCATTTTTGTGCCGTTATGTCTATAATGACCTGGCAACTCAGTGAGTTGAAGGCGTAGCGGACGTCCAGAAGGAATACCATGCACAACTACCTGGACCAGCGGTTCTTCTTTCTTGGTTTTTCGGCCTCCTGTAGGGCTACGCCGGTAACGGTAGTCCCTGCTACTACTGCTACTATTGATGGTACTTATGTTGCTGTTTCTGCTAGCGTTGGGGCTCTGCAACTTTCGTTATTACGACGACTTTTTCTGCTTAAATCAGTTCGACACCGTTATAGCTTCTGCCCATTCATCCATCTATCCATCCATAGGTATAAAGGTTCTCAAATGCTCTTCTTGGCAGCAGGCTTCAGCACGCTTCTTCCTGGCGCATCAGCAAACATCTTCACACAGAGACGGTCTTCACTCTACAGCCACCGCAGCCCTGATGACGTTGATGATGGTCCTAGTCATGATTATAATGATGCTGACGTTAATGCTGATGACGCAGATGATTGTCAAAGTTTATATGATGTGCGTAAACACATACTATATGTATAAGCATGTCTCCGCATGCATACACGCATATGCAGCATGCATGCATGTTAAGATGTGTATTGTACATACGTGTCTATGCATTACCCACATACAGCGTACATACTTCATACTAGAACAAGGTAGAACGGAAGTAGTTCTCATGGAAATGCTTGTTACATGTATTCAATAAAAAAAACATGCATATATATATATATATATATGTATACACACATAAAACATCCAGACGTGGGAATCTGGGCAAATGATTGAAATTTCCACGGCAGCTAAATCTGTATGAAACGAGCACCGTGAAGGAAATCGATTGGTAGGTGGATTATGATTTGTCGCAGGAAAAAAAAGAGACCTGGTTGTTGCTCGGCCTGATAATGTCTTGTACAATTCGACGAGAACCGGTATTTTTATTCTGGAGACTCGTCACATGTGACGACGATGTGTACATTTTATGACCTTTTATGGAAGCCCTTAAACTAGCAGCGGTCAGACTTTGGATCGCACCCTACCACGGTAGCGCAGCGACAACGGCCGAATGACAATGTAATTATTTCAGTCTTCTTCCTCAAGAGTGAAATTCTGACAATGGTCAAACTTGAAGAAGGTGGTACAGTGACAAGCCGCTGGCATGCTGCAAAATGCCTACCAAAAGCATTTACTGCGCTCATCAGGGAGAATTCTAAAGCGTCTCTTAGGCGATGGGCCCTTCATCACGATAACGTGCCCATCGCGCTGAAAACACTGAAACTTTTTTGCCTCATGTGGAGTCACGCTGGTGAAGCACCTAGCTTATTCGTCCGCCTTGGCAAGTGCAATTTTTTCTTCGTTTTGTACAAAAACATGTGAGAAGAAGGCATTTTGACTCATGCGAATTGGTGCTCGAGGCAATCGAAATGGAGCTAGAAAATATCGAGAAACGTGTTTGAAGGAAAGCTGCTGCTTCGAGGCATGCCTCAAGAAATCTCTAAAAATTGGCTCGCTTCTCGTCCTTCATGGAGGCAAACTTGACGGTCAGATAAGGTGCCGCTATCCAATTGTAAAGTATAATCTGATGCCGTGGACCAGAGAACACTTTAAATACCGATGGTTTACAGCTCAGCGGGAGTCAGAGCATTCTCATAGGGTTGAACAAACTCAGACCTGAATCGGGGTTCACGTACCAAGTTTATCACACCTGAAGAATGGTCATCTCACAAGCCGTATTTAAGCCCACTTTACTGCTCCTTGTGGTGGATTCTTGACGTTAATGTTTGCACTGTCAGATACCGTTGCAGCAGGCTCTTGTGAAAGAGCAGGATAAGATACCACATTACGTCGTTCATGATTCGAGCGCAGCTAAATTTTTCAACAGGTTTCAAGCTGTGGTTCAGATCAAGATACGTAATATTGCAGACAAGATATGCATAAAAATAGATGCGAGCACATGCCTCACACATAACATACGAGTGCGTCTCGTATATCCCAGAAACTGATGATTCTCTAGAAAGTAAAGTTTAGTTTGTTAACACCTGGGCTGGGTAAATGTGTCAATGTTACTACAATCAAAGTGTTTCGCGTCAACCATAAATCTGACGTTTTGCTAGCCTTGCTAACGACCGAATCGCGCGGCGAAGAGGTATTTATCGCATTTTCTCCAGCACTGCCTGCATAGACATCTATCCTGTGCTTCATGAAGACCTTCCACGTTACACACAACGTAATGAAGTCCGGCAAGGGCCGTACTTGGGTATCGATCTCTCACGCCGCTAGGCCGTCACTCAGTCACTTCTCATCTGAGCTGTTCCATCCTGAGATCCCTATGTACACACATCCAACATGTCTACACGCATAAATCTACACGCATACACACATATCTCTACATACATGCACGCATATATCTACATGCATGCACGCATATCTCTACATGCATGCACGCATATCTCTACATGCATGCACACATATGGCTACATGCATGCACGCATATCTCTACATGCATGCACGCACGTATACTGTGCGTGCATGCAAACATATAGTACATGCATGCGCATGCATGTACTATATACCTCTACATGCAAGCACACATGCCTGTCTGCATGCGCACATACCTGTCTGCACACATATTGTGCATGCATGCACACATATTGTGCATGCATACACACATATTGTGCATGCATACACACATATTGTGCGTGCATACACACATATTGTGCGTGCATACACACATATTGTGCGTGCATACACACATATTGTGCGTGCATACACACATATTGTGCATGCATGCACACATATTGTACATATATGCACACATAGATTTACATGCATGCACACATAGACTTACATGCATGCGCACGTACCTACATGCATGTATACACACATATGTGTACATGCATGCACACACACATACACATATTGTAGTTGGACGTACGCAAACATCGATCCGTCTGGCTAGGTGCGACAGCCACCAACCCTCGCGTGCGTGCCGCTTGGTCAGCGAACGCCCAAGCGCTTTCTCGCTCTCTCTCTCTCTTCTCTGCCTGACTTCTTCCTTTCTTCCCTTCTCTCGGCATGTCTCTCTCTCTCTGTCTGTCTGTCTTTATTCAGGTAGGTCGTAGCTGTTCGCTGTTAGGTAGGTTACAGGTAGGCCTTAGAAATGGCCGAAGAAGAAGATGAAGATCATGGTGATGCTGCTAATGAAAGCGCAGTAGGTTCGTACGAAGAAAGGAAGGCTACCTATAGCTGGCTGCCACTGCTGCTGCTGCTGCTGCTACTGGTGCTGCCAGGCTTAACCAAGCTGACTAAGCTGCTGTGGTTGCGAGTCAGCGCCGAACACTGCCGCTGGCCGGATCGCCCGTTGACCAGCTCTGCCACGATGGCGCCTTTTCGTTCGTCCGACATTGCCGTCATCGTCTTCGTCGTCGCCGCCGCCGTGTATCGCTTTCCTTCTCCTTTCCTCTTTTTGTTTTTTTTTCTCTCTTTCTCATTTTCCTGCCTACCCATAGAAGAAGGAGAAGAAGAGCACAGGGAAGAGTCAACATACTTATACCATGCGCAAACAAACATATGCATTATACACCGATACATACATGATCAGTGTACCTTTACACAAATATATGCGCATATAGGGATATCTATCTACGCACACACACGACACATGAGTACAACCATCATCTGCGTCCACACACACATAAGGCGGTGCATATATGGATATGTGCACACAGACAGACAGATAAACAGTTTGTCCCTGTAAATACATACACATACCTGTGCGTGTACGAATGTACAGGTAGTTCAATAAGTTCTTAGAATGAGTTTTTTAGAATTCGAATTTTGGCACGCTTTCACCGCTAATAGGAACTGCAACTTTTCGACTGCTAGCACTCAATATATTATGGTGATTGGCCGTTGCGATTTCGTTTGATAGCTTTTCCCGTGCAACGTATCGGCGTGATTTTTAAAAATGGAGAAAAAAGAGTTTCGAGTGGTTATCAAGCATTTTTATTTCAAAGGTTGGAATGCGACCCAAGTAAAAATTGAGTTAGACGAGACGTACAGTGACTCTGCGCCATGTTTTGCCACTGTTTCCAACTGGATTAATGTGTTAAAAAGAGGTCGCAGGAGCACCGAGGATGAACTACGTCCAGGAGGCCAAAAAACGGCAACTGATGAGGAAAACGTAGAGAAAGTGCGAAAAATTCTTGGCACGGATAACCGAATGAACATTAAAGAAATAGCGGAGGCATTAGGGATTAGTTTAGGCAGTGTGCATTTTATCCTACACGAAAACTTGAAGATGAAAGAGCTTAGAGCAAAATGGCTGCCGCATTTGCTCAACCAAGGCCAAAAAGACGCGCCTGTTTTGGCTTTACAGCAAAATTTGGCCAAGATGTCGAACAATCTGTCGGATTTTTGGTGCAGATTCATGACCGTCGATGAAAGCCGGGTTCATCACTACACTCCCGAGACCCAAGAAGCATCTTGCCAATGGTGTGCACCTGATGGAGGACCTCCGAAGAGGGTGCGGACAACGGCATTGACCGGAAAGGTGATGACTACAGTTTTTTAAGACCAACGTAGAATAATGCTGGTCGACTACCTTGAGAGCTGTAAAACGATCACAGGAGAATATTATGCAAGACTGTTGGACTGCCGTTAGCAAGAACTCATCGTGAAACGGCCCGCTTTGCAGAAGAAGGTTGTCCCGTTTCACCAGGGCAATGCTCCTGCACACAAGTCCCGGCAAGCATCGGCAAAACTGGCCCAACTGAGGTTCGAACGTTATTGAACAACCCTCCTATTCGCCAGACCTGGCCCCCTCTGATTATTTCCTCTTCGGACATTTGAAGAATAGTCTCGGTGGAAAGCGTTTTTCCAGCAATGAAGAGGTTAAGGCTGCTGCCAATGCCTATTTTCAGTCTAACGACGTGGAATTCTACTCAAGAGGTATGAAAGCTCTGAAATCTCGGTGGGAAAAGTGTATTGAGCTTTTCGGGGAGTATATCGAATAAGAAAAAATTAAAAACATGATTTGGAAAATTCTCGGTTTTCATTCTAAGAACTTATTGAACTACCTGTATATATCATACAGGTACATATGATATCATATGTACAGCTCGATGGGCAACGCGAACAAGAACAGCGTTGCCCATCGGTCAGGCTGGCTGGCTATTTTATAACTGCAGGAAGTCACTACTGTTATTATTATAATTATGTTTTATCTATTACATTTACACAATAATGCTACCGTTGTGAGGTGTGCACGTATTACTATTGCAAATGTTCTAAACAATTACTTTAACTTTTCGTCGTACGATTGTGAATCGTGTAGTACCCGCAGCAGTGGCAAATCATTCCTCACGTAAATTCCTCACCACATATTCGCTCACACATCCATACATACACACAGACACGCATGCACTTTACGCTCATCTGTAATTAACAAATGATGTATTATTATGTATTAACATTTATGTTATACCATAAACTATTTTGTACATACTCTATTTGAGTGAAATAAATATGATTGATTGATTGTAATTAACATACATGGACATTATGGACCGAACATCGTTGCACTACTTCTCTCGTCGGAAGCGTGCGAAGAAGATAGAGCTTCATAAAGATACACTTTGAATTTTGTGCCACTAGTATTGGAGACACTAGGGGGACCTGGCCTTGAGGCATGGTCACTTTTACAGAAGATTGGCAAACGAATTGAACTCACGACGGGGGACAGCAAAAGAGCTTTCGACTTTCTACTCCAGCGGCTATCTCTGGCGGTTCAGCGCGGCAATGCGGCAGCAATTATGGGCACAATGAGGGGCTGCCTCGAGGATAAGCTCGATTTGTAGCACCCCTCACAAGCCCAAGGGTAGTTAGATATTCATATTCCACTGTAACAACAAAATGAAATAAAACCTTTCAAATGTATATTATACTCAATTTGAGTGAAATAAACATAATTGTAAATCATTACTTTACTCCATGGCGCCTAAAATATTATAGATGCGGCGTTCCCTCTGCGAACGGTCAAATACTCGTACAACGCTTTCCTCAATACATGGCCTTCTTTTCGGTCGCTCGTGACCTTCTGAATTCGCTTACTTAAATCGTTGCGAAAAAATTGAGCTTCGGCTCCCTTAGTGAGTGCTTTTAGTGTCTCCATGCCAATACTACTGTTAACCATTACCTCTACTAGTTCGATTTTGACTGCTTCCACTGATCGCCGGTTATACTACTTATAGCAGTGACGTCGACAACATGCGTACCGCGGCGGCTGGGCAGTGGATAGGACTCTCTCTCTCTCTCATTTTTTCTCGTTCTCTCTCTCTCTCTTTCTCTCTTTCTCTGTCTCAATATATATATATATATATATATATATATATATATATATATAGACAATCCCGTTGGCTCTCTTGCACTCCCGCTTTCTCTCTCTTCCTTTCGGTGTCCCTCCGCCCCTTCCAGTTCATATCGGGGTCTTCCAACCTCTCGTGTGATCCAGAAGGAAACTAACCGGGTAACCGATTGACTTTGACGAGCCAATGCATTGACTGACTGACTAACTGACTAACTGGCAGACAGACAGACCGACAGACAGACACGGAGACCGACCGACAATCAAGCTGACTCTTTTCCCGGCTGACAGAGGCGCCTATCGCCTATTTGGTCTAACTCCAGGCCACCTCAATGGTAAAAGGGAGCGCGACAAAGAGCGGCGCAAGTAAGTGCTAAAGAGAGAGAGCGCGAGAGAGAGAGAAGGACAGACGACAGAAGCAATTAATGGTAAACAGAGAGATAGAGAGCATGAGTGGTAAAATGAAAAGAGAGAGAGAGAGGTAGGAATAGAGAGAGAGGGAGAGCGAGAGAGAGAGAGAGAGCGAGAGAGGGAGAGAGAGGGTAGGCAGGGGAGAGAGAGAACTCTTCGGCCATTGTCATGCCGACTTCGTATCACGTTGCCTACTCTTCCCGCGGCACCCGTTGTTGTGTTGGTCGTTATCGCCGCACGAACGGTGGCATCGACTTCCCGTAGTTCTTCTTCCTCTTCTTCTTCTTAAATCGTGCATGCGTACCACGCACGTGCACCACCTTCATTCAAGTTCATTTATGTGTGTATATATATATATATATACGAGTATATACACACCTCAATACATACCTACTGAATCCTTGTTGAAGCAGTCGAAGGTAATGGTGCCGATGATGATGATGCTGCTGATGATGATGATGATGAGATGCTCGTGTGATTCCGCTAGTATATTTATATATACTCGCATCTCTATACATACCTACTGAATCGTCGTTGAAACAGTCCATGGTGGGATGATGGTGGTGGCGGCGGCGGCGGCGATGATGATGATGATGACGACGACGATGATGATGATGGGATGCTCAGATGTGATTCCGCTAGAATGCACGGCCTGGGAGAACTGTACGGCCGCCCGAGGGGGCGCTGGGCGCTCCCGGGCGCTCGCCGCCGCCGCCGCCGACCCCGAGCGCCGAACTTGGTGGTGGCACTATGAGTGCGGCGGGCGGGCGGGCGGACAGCACTGAAGGGAGAACAAAGCAGACTGCAGCCGCCAACTGCTACACAGCTCTTCGTTGGACTGGTTGGGTGGTTGGTTGGCTGGCTGGCTGACGCTGATTCGGGGGCTAGTTCGTGTGCTGTCACCGCGTCTGAGGTTACTTCTAGGCACCTGGTGCTACTGCGCAACACAAAGCTCCCCCCCCCCCCCACCCGTCTTCGTCGTGCGTCCTCGTCTGGCGGGCCATTTCGGCGCGTATCATCTTGGCGTGGCAACAAAGTGTGTCTCTGTGTATGTGTGGGTGTACATCTGCACATGCACATCAATCATGCGGACGTGGGAGATGAGAATGATGATGATGATGAGGATGACGACGATGCGATGGTCAAATCTATGCTGATTGTGTTGACAATATAGCAGCCAATCAATAATATATGTATGTATATATATATATATATATATATATATAAATATATATATATATATATATATATATATAATATATATATATATAAATAAATATATAAATATATATATATATATATATATATATAAACGATAAACACTGATCCGCTGTCAACCTGTCGCGGAGCAATCATGATATATATATATGTCACATAATGTACATTCCACATTCAGATTGGGTAAAATATACAATAGTCTATCAAAAATATAAAATATGGGTAAAATATACAATGATCAATATCACTACAGCCTCGCATTAATAGTCAACTTAAAAATCGCTTAGCGCCAGCCCTGTGTTAGCGAGGAGACTGCATTGCACTTACTGCCATGATATATAGCACATATACCATAACAATGTTTACAAACACATGTGCCACAGTGTTCATGGCAAGCGTCTTTCTGGCATAGAAGCTGGTAGAAACCGTGCAAAACAAAACGTGCGTTTTTGTGCCTGTTTGTCCTGCGCGTGCCCTTCCATTCTGATCTAACCATTGCATCTGTCATATAAAAAAAGTGGGTCGATCTCTGCCATCTTCTCTTCATATTGCCGTATGATCTCGCTGTATGCGGTGGTGTCTGGGAGCGTAAACTGTTTTTTTTGTCTGTTCCACGAAAAGTAGAATATCGCACAGCAAATACGTGAGGCGGTTGTATGCTGACGTATGCGAACGTAGTACCCGTGTAAAAAATGCCGGTGTCACACGATCGAGTACACCAAGTTGTGCCGAGCTTAGCTTTGCCCACACAAGCTGGATCCCGTATGATGCAATTGGCGCTATGTTCATATCAAATAGGGCTAGCGCTGCCTTAATCGAGAGCATCTGGGGCTTCTTAAGGGCTGTCGCCGCAATCAAGGCTTTCGAGACCTCTCCTCTATATGCGCAGCGAAGGTTTGGCTGAGGGAGACACTGTAATACTGAGATATGTTAACTTATTTACCTAGTTTAGATCCTCCCAGATGGTATCTGCTGCTACTGTAGAGTACTAGATCATCAGCATACATAATTATCTTGACAGCTGGGTGTCGGGTCTGTATACGTGTTGGTAACTCGGCTACCAGGAGAAAAAAAACCTTTCCTCTATATGTGCAGCAAAGGTCTTGGCTGAGGGGTCATTGTGATACCGAGTATTTACATAGTTTGGCTCCTGTCCATTTAACCTAAGTGTATCGGTTAGGGCCAGCCTGCTCACGTGCCTGAACTGCATAGCTTCTGTCTTCTGCATATTTATTTTAACGCCTACTATGTTAACATACGCCGACAAAGTAGCCAGCACATGTTGCAGATGGTATCTGCTGCTACTGTAGAGTAATAGATCGTCGGCATACATATTTATCTTGACAGCTGGGTGTCGGGTCTGTATACGTGTTGAAAACTGGGCTACCAGTAGAGAAAAAGCAAGGGGCTGAGATTATCGCCCCGGGCAAATCCTGTCGTTTGTTCTATGCCTGGGTGCTCCGCTATACCGTCGCCCAAGGTGATCTGAACGGACTGTAGCACGTTCTTCATCAATGTCAACATTTGCAAAGGAACACCTAATTCGGCGAGTTGAAACAGGACTCGAGTTCGCGAGCCTGAATCAAACGCGGCTCAGAAATTCACAAATACGCTGTATAAAAACTGTCCCTTTCGTGCCAGGGTTTGCTCCATATCTGCAAAAAGGATCGCACATGCAGTTAGTGTTGACCTCTGCGCACGGAAGCCATATTGTTCGTCTGGTAATGACCTTTTGTACTCGACGAACGACGTTAGACGGGCGGCAAGAACGTTTATATATATATATATATATATTCGTCTTGAGCTTGATTATTTTTGGTGCTCGCTATTTATCCGCTGTGGTAGCTGATGATGTGCTGATGTAGGCGACACTATTTACTATTCCTGTGTTATGACAAAGTATTCCCTGGGACAAAACGCACTCCAGATTTAACAAAATTTCGCTCATTTTCATATCTTCAGAAAGTTACTCATTGATGTGGTCAACTAGATTTACACAGACTGTTTAAGCTATTTTTCCTGTCCGACCGTTAAGCACGCTAACAATAAAAAGTAGCAATATGTATACTTGCAGTGCACACCGTGTTTTTCTTACATATATTTTAGAAGTGTTTGTGCCATGTGCAATTAAGCAAAGCTGTGCCAAATGTTTTTGTTACACGTGTTGAGCAGGACATTATTCCCCCGCTAATATGATTCACTCCCTTTCTTTTCCCCAGACTAAATATATGTGGACGATATCCCGTTCGCAAAATAAACATTTAAATTTAAAAAAAGTCGTGTGTTCGACTCGATCTAATTTTAATTTCTAAATTATTTTTCATACATTACAGTTAGCATATGCATCTACCTAGGACGTCCGTGTCCAAGATGTACGGTCGTGAAGTTATCGTATTGTTCTTTGTATCTGTTTGTAAATTATTGCAACTGCGTTTTTCCAGAGCTTCTTCTGTGCACTTCTGCAGCTAGTATGGCATCCGTACCCGGGCGATGAGAACGAAATCGTATGCGCGGTGGTCCACCCTGGGAAGTAGATTCTCCTGCAGCAGCACGTCATCACATGCTATGATCCATAGCAAGGGGCCTTTTAACACCCCTGCGGTGATGTTAAAGGTAGCTCAGTGGGACTGGCTTATTTGGTCATGTTGATATTCTGCATATATGTGGAAAATCCTTTTCTTCTAGGGGAGACTGTCACAACATTTTTTATTGTGAGCTTCTGCCCGCCAAGTCCGGGTTACGTCTATGCAAGAAGTGCACCCTCCCCCCTCTAAAGGGACCCAATTGTTAAGAGCAACTAAGTCGTCCGCCGATAACCATTCGGGCAGTACGTAGCCATCACAATTGATCGCGATGAATCCCCACGTGCTAGAAGCTGCGAAATATGATCCCTTGTGGTGCCTTAGTTGAAGATCGTTTTATTAGAGCTTATTAGTTCTGTTGTACATAATAAATAAACGTCTACTAGTACGTTCGGGCTACAATAATATGAGTAAAAGAGTCCGACACTGGCTAGCTCTGTCCTAGTACACCCGGGGCTGCCGCCGCGGCTGGAGGCCCCAAGATAGCAACTGCGATCTAGAATGATACTCATGCATTTGCTTTGGTTTACGATCTTGACGGGGGGGGGTCGATTTCCCGGCAAATGTTAGGCCCGCTGAGCAGGGATAGAATCACACCCCAACTGTCCACCATCAGCAGCACCACCACCTGGAGCATGTGGGCTTCTCGCCTACGGTTGCAGTTGGGCTGTGATAACCTTAAGTGGACTGATCATTAGTATTGTGTATGTTCGCCGTTCTGGGATCTGAGGGGGGAGTTTGTGTCCCCGGAGTGCGATTCTTTGTCCACAGGGGCAACTGTCGGCGTTCGCTCTGAGGACTGATTGAGGAAGATCCCGTCGCAACAATGTCAGGAGTTAGTCTTACAGAGGGGGCAGGATGGATGGCGGTAAGCACGACGATCTCTTATGCTCGTTTTCACTCTGGGCCCTACAATTAGGGCGTACCGCCGTATTACGCAGTTATAGCAACGGACTAAGTTAAACACAACATCCGTGTACTTGCGCTGATGAGACCCCTCCAGATCCAGATGTAAAATATAACTGCATCTCTAAAAAGGGTTTCCCCCCGCCATTCCAATAGGAAAACTATTTATAGAACGCATTGTACTACCCCAAAAAAAGGGTACCCTATACTGCCACACTCTGTGCATATATACATGCGTTTGAGCGAATTTTGGCATTTTGTCAAACTGGCGAAGTCTAGCCACTAACAAAGATGATAAATGGTATTTCTGGTAGGAGCTTTTCAAAGCTAAACCTCCGGAAGGCAGGTCACGTATCACTCGATAACGTGTACGTTAAATGACGGTTAGCAAAACAGTAAACGTTTTAATCTTCGTTCGTACTATAGTATAGCCCACGTCCATCGAGGGCAGAACGTGCAAGGTTATTTACTATATGAGTGGTGGCTGAAATCGAGAGTTCAGTTAGCAATCTTGCTGATATGGTTTAACTGCCCACACTTGCTTAAATCGTCGTTTAAAGTCGACGCTTAAATATCGGGTCAACAGGTGTACCGCCGTTCTCCTGCCCTTCCTGCCAACCATAAAGCACTTCGGATCTCGTGAGCATAGCCCGCTTCTGGCCCGCGTCCGATTCCCCCTCGTGCAGAGGAACAAGTGCGCAGTAATTTCCTTCGTTCGGCTCCCTGCTACAGAACCAACCGAGCTGAGTTGAGTCGAGTTAAGGCTGCAAATATGTATAGGTGAGTAGGTAGGAGTCAGCTCAGTTCTACCGCCGTTTCCTGCTGCTAGACCACGCAAGGCAGCCCCGGCAGCATGTCGCCACATGTTCCTATCGGCGGGTGGTTCTGAAACAGGGTCCAGAGTGACGCATTATTATTAGACACGCCATAATCATCTATGTCACTATCAGCACTATTATCGTCGTCATCACCACCATCATCATCATCATTTTCATTATGACATTATCATCCTCATCGCCACATTGTGGTCATCATCATCATCATCATTGTTGTTGAGACTGCGCGAATGAGCCTGCAGTCGATTACCCACCGCATCGTCGTTGTCGGACGGAATCTCTACACCGTTTAGCCTAGTAGTAGCTAGAGTGACAGAGGAGCAAAACAGGTGAACTCGCTCGCTCGCGGCGATGCAATAATCCGACTCGGCGGCCGGGCCAAGTAAGTGCCGCGCTGCGACAACGAGCTCCGCGTGGCGCAGCATGGCGCCACTCAGCGTCGGCAGAGAGTGCGTGCCATTTGTGGCTATGTTGGCGCGCGTGAAGTGTGGCGCAGCTACACTTCAAGCTGTACGGTACCCTGGGGAGAAGAATCAAACTCTCCGGATTTGCGAACCAGCGAACGACGACACATCCCCTTCTTCTAGTAGGCTGGCTGTGTGATGTGGATGGTCGCTTTGCGCCCAGCTTTGCAGCAGCAGCAGAACGGTGTATCCGATGTTCCTGCTGGGGTGTCGAGAGGTTGTTGAGCGATGCGTATATATATATATATATATACGCATCGCTCAACAATAAAATATATATATATATATATATATATATATATATATATATATATATACATGCATATATATATATATACATATATGCGTAGTTACATATCGGCCAGTTTCAGCCGCGACGTCGGCGCTGCGCCGTTTTGAGTCGTTCCCGAGTGATGAACGCCCGTTTGCTGGACTCGGGAACACTCTTAACTACTCCCCGAGGACAAATACGTTCCCCCATAAATTGTAGGTCATGAAGAAGAGATTCTCGTTCGCTCGATGATTTGGGGACAAGTAAGTGTTGTTCGTCGTGTGCATATATATATACACACATACCTAAAAACAAAACAAGATACATATGTACGCATAGACACGCGGCTTCAATATGCGGCTGAAGCACACGACGAGCGATCCATTGCCCGCAGTCCAATTTCACCATTCCCTTAACGGAACGACCATAACGAAAATTATCATCATCATCACCTGCTAATTATAGTGGCATCATTGTTGTCGTTGCTTTTGCAGCTGCTGCAGTTGCTTCTAGTGAGCCTGCCTGTGTATACTGCTGAGTGTATTTTGAGTAGATCCTTAAGAACCGCAGCCATGCAGAATGCACCCTCAGACGCAAGCACTAAACGGATGCTAAATGTTGGCCACTGCAACCCTGGCTATGCAATGCGTCACGCACGAAACACGTACATCGTCATCATAAGTGTGATTCTATATACATGTCTGTACATAACTGTAGAGCATGCGACATCGGGCTCACCTACTCTTCGCATATATCATGAAATACCTCATAACGACCTGTAAAAAGCACCTTTCACAGCAGAGAGCACGAACTTATACAGCAAGGTACTGTAGGACATGATGTCGATAGACTACCAGAAAGGTTGCGTCTATGGCTCTCAAAAACGGTCGATTTTCTTGTGGTTGTTCCGTAAGGCTCTCTTAAGGTTTTTCATGTCATGGCCGATTTTTAGTCGACTCCGGCATTTACCTTGTCTAAATTGGGAATAATTAAAACCAATTTAAGAGTGGCTGGTCTGGGTCTCGAATTCAGGCCTTCCGAATGCAGAGCAAAGGCATTGCCACTAAGCCATCTTGCTCGAACTAAATTGTATTTCTGAAAAGTGGGACGATGTAATCGGCAACATAAATACACAAGGTCCCCGGATCAGCATCTCATACGCACGCTCTTAAAACGATTTTTGTCTGGATCTTCAAATCAGGGTTTTGTACAATTAGAGATTAATGACAAAGCTTTCTACCTTAACGGTCTACTCAATAGGGACTCGCCAACATACAATTCAGTTTTAATTGAATACTTAGGTAAGGGCATAATCTATAGCTGAAACAAAATATTCGGCGAAATAGCAAAAGGTGCTTGCTGTAATGGCTGAAGGAACAGTAATAATAAATTGAACAGATCTACTACGTTGCCGCTTTGACTGCCATATATATATATATATATATATATATATATATATATATATACATACAGCTAAATCTTTTGTTGGTACTCGAAAATATTGCTAGTAACGCGGAGTATCCGCTAAGCTGCTTTTATAACTATTTCAACCCGCTGCACTGTCTGGCTCTAACAAAGCGCTCACTCCATTATGTATTTCGTTGGAGTAGTGAACAACGCGGTGCAGACGACAACAAATAGTTGACCTGTGTATGCTCAGTCGCGTGAAATAAATAATTTTTAGATATACGCATTTCTCTTTTCTAGCATTTCACCCTTGTGAGCTCATTCATATCCATATCTGTCCCCCTTTTAAGGTTACATCTAGTTGCATTTACCCCAAGACGTGGCGGAGTCGGCAAATATTCTACAGACCATCTAGGTAGATATATAGGTTAACCGGCACCGCCGAGTGCCGTTTGATGGTTGGAGCACCACTTGGCACCCCTTAGGTACGCACATGTAGAAGACCATATTCCGAACGCTAACGCCGTAGAATGCAACCCGTCGAACATCCCTTTCTATCTAACCAGTGGATGTTTTCAAGTGCAACGGCTTCCTCTCACAACGTATCCTGCAGTGTTTGTTAACGCTCCGATAGGGCTGTCAACGCCAGTGTACACCGCCGTCAATGCTGCATGACTGATACGTTACAGCTCTTTATGCAGAGCTGGTGGCGGCGGCGGTTTTCTCTTGCCCCATTTAGACGAGTGAGCAGTCCTTTCTATCTTCCTTCTGGGCATAAAGTTTCGACGACGACAACACGATGGTGAGGAAGAAGACGAGAGCCACTAAAGCGACCGAAAAAAACTGTAGATTTTTCCTGCAGCTCTAACGGCCAGAATCCCACAGTTTGTATGGGCCGGTGACGACGATGATGACGACGACAGCAACAACAAAAACAATGGAAATGTGGGCAAAAAAAACACTATGAAAAACAGCATCAGCCACTGCAGCAGAGTCAGCAGCCCTTGCGGAGTCATTCATCTCGAGCAAATCGGCCGTCTGCAAGCCGAAACAGCCAGCAACTGTTGGCAGTCGTCGTCATCGTTGCAGAAATATCGTTGCATTTTCCAAGGCTGTCCACGTCGCTTGTTTCAAGTTCTGCCCCCCCCCCCTTCCGCCGGGGTCGTCGACTTCGTAGTTCGCGTTCTCCTCTACAACTATTCGTCTTCTGCGCCGTGGTGGTCGTCGTCGTTGTTGTTGTTGTCGACGGGCGTATCCGTTTGATGGGCGTTACCGTTTCACCCCATTTCCCCTCGAGGCTGAGGGGTTCCGTACGCCTAAACCTTGCCCCATCTTTTGCCCCGTCGCTTCCCTCACCACTCCAACACCCCCCAGCGCGCCATTTTTCCTTGACGCCGGCCGCCGTCTGCCGTTGGTTGCAGCGCTGCCGGCCGTCTATTCGTTTGTTCACTATTCCGTGGGTTTCTTCTTCTCTCTCTTTTCTTTTACTCTTCTGCGTTCTTTTTGCTTCTTCTTCTTCTTTTTCCTCTGTTTTTCCTTCTTCGGTTTCGTCGCAGTCAGTCGCCCCCGAACGTCAAAGAGGCAGACAGCTGGCAGGCCCGTCATGCTCCCGTAGGGTTCGTCGTATGAACAATGGCCATCCTTGGCAGCCCAGCCGCCTGCTTACTTGAACGTCGGCCGTCTGCACACAGCAAAAGAGCGTGTAGCCCGCCCCCGGTTGCTTAAAATGTGCCCGCTGATTGTGCAGCGGCTGGCCTTACCGCTACTGCTGCCACCGCGTCTCCTGATGCCTCTGCATCGACTGATGATGCTTGTGCGGCTCAACGGCCAGCCAGCCAGCCTTGATCACGTTCACGTTTTGCTCCGGTCGGTACTCTACGGCGGCGTAAGCCATGGCTCCTACTGCCACCAGCGTTGGTTTCTGCTCATTCATTCTACCGTACTGGTAACCAGGACCGAGTGGGCGGACACGGTGGGGAAGATTCTTCCCGCTTGTCTAATGGTGGACGCGTTCGACGTTGCCTCTTTTTGTCTCTTCCGTCTCGTCTTCCTCTTCTTTTCCTTCTCCACCATCTCCTCCTCCTCCTTTTCCTCTTATTCTTCTTTTTCCGTTTTGCCTTCTTCCTTACCTTACTTACCGTACTCAAATCTTAGTCCCGCCGGCTTCTTTGTTGCCGCAGTGTGTCGTCTTTCGTCCTGACTAGGCGCCCACGTAGAACTTCTTACCCGCCCTCTCTCTCTCTCGCGGGCGCGCGCACGCGTTCTCTCCTTCACCCCCGCCACCCCCACTCTCTCTCTTTCCTACTACTACACTCTCTCTCTCCCAACACTCTCTGTGTCGTGTCCGTTTGTTCAGGATTCGTCCCCTAAATCTCGGCGGTTCCCTTCGTTCGGCCGTCGTCGTCGCCGCTGACGCCGCCGCCGTCGCAAGCGGCAGCTCTTGCTTGGCACCGCCGACGCTTCGTTTGGCCGCCGCCGCCGACGACGACGCCACCACTAGGTAAGCCCCGCCCTACGTTCCCGCCTCCCGTTCGATGGGCGGCGGCCATTGGTCGGTGGTAGAAGCGGCAAGCGCGGTGGCGGCAGCAGCAGGAAAGGCGACGGTAGCTGTCGAGAGCAACGGTAGCACGAGTGGAAATGTGTGGAGTGGAAGAACTTGTGGCGCCGTCTCCGCGGCCCGATCATCAGGGGATGAGGACGGTGATGATGATGATGATGATGGGGGATGGTGGGGGTGGCCGTGCTGCTGTCGCCGTTAGCCGTCGAAAGCTGCTGTAGAAGAAGAAGAAGAAGAAGAGGGAGAAGGAGAAGAAGAAGAAGAAGGGACAAGGAAGCGAGGACGACCCACAGTAGAAGCAGCAACGGCCATAGCAGTGACTGCGACGACGACGACACTAGAGGAAGGGAACTACTGATTGACTCCACGGCCGACATCAGTCGCTCTATGGGGCTGAAAGCCGCAGTCGTCCCTCCGTACCCCCAGCGCGGGCTGGCTTTCCTCCCTCTTTCCCTCTTCCCTTCAATTTCTCTCTCGCCGCCTTCTGCTCCACCCCCGGCGCGGCTATAGAAGCATGGGACGGCAGCCTATGTCCTACAGCTGCTTCTGCTGCTGCTAGTAGTGGCAGTAGCCATAGTAGAAGTACCAGTCGACGTTGTTGTTGTTGTAGTAATGCCGACGCGGATGCTGCTGCTGCTTCTGCTGCTGGTGGGGGGGGGGGACAAGAGGTGAATTGCTAGAGAAAAAAATCACATCGGAGATCTGGGACGAACGAGGATGACGATGGATGCGAGCCCTGAAGGCGAAGTGACGAGAGAGAGAGAGACATAGAAGTGGCTCACTTAACGTCCCCCCCCCTCTCTCTCTCTCGCACACACACTATCTTTCTGTATCTCTCTCGCTCCTCTCTTGCCGTTCTCAATGAAGCACAGAGTCTGAAGCTTGAAGGACCCTAAGCCGCTGGGCGGCAGCCGACTGCCACGGCCGGTGTTGCTGCTGCTGTTAAAATAGAGGACGCCAAGCGGATTGGTCGGAATGCTATATCGATGTTGACGTGCATCTTTGTGTCTACGGACGTATGAATGTATATAAGTGCGTGCGTGCATTCAGAAGATGGCGGGGATAAGCCAAACTGGAAGACACGCTGGAAGATGGCTGTTCTGCTTTGTACCTCCCTCTAGCCTTCTGGGAAGACGTGACAACGTCATGACAGAGGCACTCCATCCGTCTAAAAAACGAGCCCGTCTCCGTCGGCTGGCTTCTGCCGCAAGCCTTCTTTTGTAACGGGGCCAAGATAAACAGGGCTATCTTTTGTGTTATTATTATTATTATTATTATTATTATTATTATTATTATTATTATTATTATTATTATTATTATTATTATTATTATTATTATTATTATTATCATGATTTTCATTATTAATATTATTATTATTAAATTGCCCTCAGATTCCAGCTGGTTTGGTCGGCTCCCACTTGGTTATGTAGCTAACACTCGCCACAGTTTGATGGGCGTTGCCCTATCCGCCACCACGGGAACTCGTCGGGACGTCCCGCCACCTAACGCAGGAGGAGGAGGAGACAGAAACAAGAGACGAGTTCCGTGGAACCTCACGATGGACCGTTTGAGGATCTCAGACCCAAGATCTAGACCGTTACGCTCCTTCGCAGTGGAAAACGATGAACGGCTCAGCATCGATGCGCTATTGTTTATGCTTGCTAAGGACAAACAATAGCGCATCGAAGCTATCGTTTGGGATTGTTGTGAAGTAACCACCGCAGCCTCTTACCAAAGTGAACTCAATTGTACCTAAGGGCTTAACGCTGAGAAGCTTTAGCCTGGTGTAAAAACTTTTTACATCTACAGTACCACTGCAACTACTTTAATAGACAAGTGTATGACACTTTGAGATACGGCCTGTAAGGTTTAACCATACTGATGCTCGTAAATGTGTTTTCAGGCGTGTTGCAAGCCGTCGGTATAGAACGCGCGACTTTATGTGCGCTGTTTCGGGTAGCGGCGTGGTCTATGGAGAGCTAACGAGCTAGTCATGGTTGTAATCTACCGAGGTGATTCCTGCCTCGTTAATCGAATTTTCTTTGAGCGATCCTAATTAGGATTAGATCCTAATTCGAGCAATTCTAATAGTACTGCTGAGCGTCAGCGACCACGCTGCCGCCGCAGGGGCGCTTGGGAAAGAAAGCCCTAGTCTTATCTCAACATGCCCGCTCATGCTGCCGCTTTAAGCCCCCTGATATAGAAGAATGACATATGTACTTATTATTAGGACAAGTAGTAATAGTATCACGGTGGCCACGCTTCCTCCACGGCAACACAGGTTATTACTCACATGTGTGGTCTCATATCACAAACCGAAGAAGCTTTAAACCCCTTATAAGTGGCCCTTGGCTACCGCCGTGGATAATACGCTTCCCCTGCGACGGGACCAGGTAGATACTCTACGCGTGGCCTCTACGCGTCGCAAAACCTGCAACTTAGCCGAGAAAAGTCCTGACGACACTACGACACATAACGCGCAAAGGAAACTGGCACACGCTCACTGCAACACTCTATGGGCCATAACCCTACTAGGTCAAGGGGGCTTCTGAACAACAAGCATTCCCGAATCTCCGAATATGGCTTATGCACGGATCGTGTACTTTTCCCCGTCGCAAACATAATTCGGCCATAGCCGCTTTCTAATGCTCTAATCTAGGGCAATCTAGTCTAATGATTGACACCTAGGGCAATCTTGAGATCACCAAATTGTTTTGGCATGTGTCCGTTTGGTCTTCAGCATGCAGTCAGATGTTTTATCCTGCAAGGTAAAGCACGACTTTTCCGCTAACAATATCTAGCTGAAAGACAATGTTCTCCAAGCTAAATAGCCTCTGCGTCACTTTAGTTTAGCACGCACAAAGAATATTTAGGCATTCTTTAAACAAGTCAGCCGTTTCAAATATTTGTCTCCCCCTTTACTTGAATGTGACTGAAAGTATTAAACTAACAAAGCATTGGCTTGAACCTTGCAATGGTACGATAATGTTTCCCTTTGTTTAACTATTTTTTTATGTCGAGTATATGTAACTTTTATTGAAATTCTAATGTCAAATTATGTCACTAACGAAAATAGCATATAATAAATGACAAAGGCCTACGCCCCCGTCCGTCACAAATCAGCGCTAAATAATAATAATAATAATTATAATACGTCACTAACAACAAGTATTGAATAAGGCAAGATTTTTCTTCATAAAAAGAGGTACAAAGTTAGCTAGTTTTTGTAGGAGTAAACTAATTTATAATCTGGAAGGGGTATTCTAATGACACAGAAACTGCAGTCACAATGGGACTTACCTATGACGAAAGCGTTTGAGCTCTACACTATACGAAATACGAGCTGTATCTACTTTGCATAATTGCCCAACCAGAGTGCTAATAAACCATACTATATATATATATATATATATATATATATATATATATATAACAGGTTAGCTAGACGGCTAACTAAGCAGAGTCACGTAATCACTAGCCCTGCGGTAAAAGCTATTCTATTCTATGCGGTGAGTGAGGGGGTGGGCATTTGCGTTAAGATCTCCTTTAAGTATACAGTCTGCATACTGGGTTGTCTTTACGGCAACGCGTGCTGCGGCTTTCCTGCATGGGCGCATGCTTGCAGCACGTACAGAATGCTTTTGTGGCCCGCTAGCCCGCCCGGCTTAGGATTCACTACCCCCCCCCTCCCTTCCCCTATTGAACATCCACGCCTGCATCGGCTAGGGGCAAGGTTGGCTAGATTAATCGAACGCACAAGCGAACACGAAAGAAACACGAGTGAACAAAGGACCTGAACTAGCAAGTGGGCAGATACACCTAGATAAACAGACAAAGGAAGACAGACATATATATATATATATATATATATATAGAGAGAGAGAGAGAGCTAGAGAGAGAGGGTGGGAGAGATATAGAGAGAGAGGGAGAGAGCGAGGAGGGGGAGGAGGAGAGGGGTAGAGAACAATGAGTCCAAGGCGGCAGAGACCCAAAGTGAACATGAAGGACAAAATAAATCGAGAAACGGCGAAAGAGTATGTGTTCCGTGTTTATGCGAGAGAAAGATGGAGAGGAGGGAGAAAGGGGGAAGACAATCAAGGAAACTTGGAGAGGTCACAATGGCGTTGCAGCCTTGCACTTTTATTAGAAGGCTTACGACGGGATTACTGCTACTAGTACTACAGCGTACACGCGATCTCACGGTGATTGCTGAGATTCCTCCGACCTATTGCTGAGATTCGCTAGCCTCATTTGGCGCTACCACTCTGCGCATCTCTTTATCCGGCGCACCCACACACACACACATTGTTTCTCTCGATCTGGTTCGTTGCAACTTTCTGCTTGTCTGCAAGTCGACGGGTAACCTCGTTTTCCGTCAACGTCCTCGAAATGGAGTCTTCTCGACGCGTGGCCTCGAGCACTCCCGGTGGGAGTCGACACCGAACGTCGAAGACGCAGGGAGCCTCGGCGACGACAGTGACAAACTATGAAAGACAAACTAAGTTTGATGCTATCAATGTAATTCGGTAGTACTGCCCGTTCGTAATTACTATACTAACTGTTTTGTGTTGCATATCCTTAATAATATATAAACATATATTTAAAAAAAGATGTATATATATATATATATTAGTATCCAGTTTTACGTTATTGACTCGTTCAGAAAAAAATTAAGCGACATAGGGAATCGTAGAGCTCGTTAAAATAAATATTTTACTCAATGGAACATGGCCTCTGAAAAGCCTTGTTTTAGAGTGAGAGTGATTTCACTAAAACCCACTGCTGTTATTGCCCGACACAGGAGCGCAAAATGTACAATTTTGAGACAACCAGTCCTTTTATACAGAACCTGAGCACACCGTGTTTTGCTTCTGATTTGGAAGAACACATAACGCCGGTCAGAAGATGCAACATGGTCGTTTAGAAGAGAATCGCAAAAATAAAGTTCTTTAATCAGCGTTTACTCCCAATACCTCAAAATCATAATCCTACGATCATTCATATCGCATTCAGGCAAATGCACAGTTCATGACACTCAGTTTAGTGTCAAATCTATGGCAATGCAAACCGTGATTGCGGAGTAATTAAGATTTTTCGACGGGCATGTTGAGATTGAGCGCATGCATAAATGACCCACTCCATCAGATAAATCACTCGTCATAACTCTAAAAGCACACACGACTATTTACTATCTTAAGTAAATGCTCGAAGGTGTCTCCGCGAACAATTCACCAGAGTCAGTAGCAAGGACACCATATATGGAAGAGCGCATCTTTCGCGCAATAGCCAATCATCCTTCAACAACAAAAAAATACTTTCTGAGCTGATTTTCAGCCAAGATTTAACGTCGATGGGACTGCTTTTCGGATTGCTTTATTAACGGACCCCCATGAATACAAATGTGCAACGGTGGGGCTCGAACCCGCGGACCTATGTGTCTCCTACGGTCGCGAGGCGCAGACAAATGCACCACGCCACTGGGCTTGACAATCGCCCTTCAGCAAGCACGATGAAAGTGGCCCGAAATGTTGGTGTGTGTCGCAGTATCGTCCACAGGGTAGTAAGAGCCGAACGACTGCATCCGTACCGACCACAGCAAGTTGAAGCTTTGCTGGATCCAGATTACGAGCGACGGGTTCTCTTTATGTGTAGCTGGTTTCTGCGGCAAGTAGAAGTCCATGCGGAGTTCCCTGCCGCTATGCTTTTCACCACGAAGCTTGCTTTACACAAGAGGCACATCACCCATTACTGGGCAAGTGTAAGAACCCACATATGGTTTCCTTACCCAACTAACGGGTTGGATGGAGGAGTACACCATACATTCGTGAGTGAGTGAAACATTACCAATGCTGTTGGAAGGCGCTCCAGAAGGTATTCGCAATAGGATGTGGTTCCAGCACGACGGAGCGCCACCGCATTCCACCCCTGCGGTACCTCGCGATTACCTCAACGTGACTTCGAGAATCGGTGGCTCGATTGGCCGAGACGGGCCGATTGCTTGGCCATCGCGATCCTCAGACTCAACAAGTCTCGATTTTTTCCTTAGGGTCACCTGAAGGCTCTCAGTCTACAAGACTTTTGTGTGTAGTTACTCTTCTGCGTTAAGGATCCCGCAGGTCGGAGGGTCATCTTAAGGAGAATACATATATGTAGGCACTGCCGTCTATATATGTAGGGTTTTAGTGTGTATTGCCTTAATCCTTCGGCTCGACTCTTGTCAAGCGCCAAGACTTGTCGTTAGGTGGCTGAGTCCCACACTGTCTGATCGTTGGCATGTTAGGCGGCTTACCAACTCCTATTATGCTTTCTCTCAGTCGTACGTAAATGTATTTTAAACCCCAAACCTCCTCCCTTCGGTCGAGTCCCGTAAGGAGCTGGTCGCCAAGATTACTTCCGTTGCCGAAGTCGTTCGTGTAATGCCTGGTTTATTCCAAGACGTCCAGCGAGACGACGCTATTGATTCTGCCGTCATTTATGCTTGCGCTAATTTCGACATGCTCGCCAAGAAAATCTTAATTACATCGCAATCATGACTTGCATTGCCATACTTTTAATACCTGAAATTATCGTCATGAAATGCGTATTTGCCTGGATACGTTTAAGCGCTGCAAAGTGTTGTAGGATTTTGATTTGGAGGTTTTGTATGTGAAAGCAAATAAAAAAACTTCATTTTTTTAAAATTCTTTTCTAAAGGACCATGTCGCATTTTCTGACCGGCGGCATATGTTTTTCGGAAGAAGCAGTTTTTTCTCTCTTTAGTTCAGTGTAGGAGGACTGGTCTCGCAATTGCACATTTTGTGTTCATATGTCGGGCAACAACACCAGTGTCACCGAATTTAGTAATATCACTCTCACTTCGAAACAAGACTTCTTAATGACCACGTTCCATTAAACAAAAAAATTACTTTAACGAGCTCTATTATTCCCCATGCCGCTTTTAAATATTTCCCATATATATATATAATATGTGCTCCGCATACATATTGTAATATACGGAAAAAAATTATATATATATATATATATATATATATATATATATACAGGGTGTTTCAGGAATATTTGAAGCGCGATATATGGAATTGTAGTTAAAGCAGATGCTTTTTTCTAATGGAACATAGTCTCTGAGAAGTCTTGTTTCGGAGTGAGAGTGAAATTACTACAATTTGTGACACTGGTGTTTTTGCTCGACATAGGAGCACAAAATGTACAATGGCAAGAAGAACATATAAGGCCGCTTCTTCCCAAGAGCATATAAGGCCGCTCCCAAGAACATATAAGGCCGCTCAGAAGCGACA
Source organism: Dermanyssus gallinae (assembly GCA_003439945.1). Classification (NCBI taxonomy): domain Eukaryota; kingdom Metazoa; phylum Arthropoda; class Arachnida; order Mesostigmata; family Dermanyssidae; genus Dermanyssus; species Dermanyssus gallinae. The sequence continues at coordinate 120,124 of QVRM01005373.1, forward strand.
TGGTCGCTTAGAAGAGAATTCGCTAAAAATAAAGTAGTTTATTAGCTTTCACGCCAAATACTTCAAAATCATTACCCTACATTCTGGGTGCAAGCGCGCGTTTCATGACGATCATTTTGGCACCAAATCTATGTCAATGCGAGCTGTGGTTGCGGAGTAATTACGATTTTTTGGAAGGCACGTTTAGATTAGGTGCATGTAAAATGACTGTGTGGCGACGTTCACTACCACATACGTGCCGCGCGACAGCCGCAGCGCGTCATTTTTATGCACTTAATCTCGACATGTTCACCGAAAAATCGTTATTTCTCCACAAACACAGCTCGCATTGCCATACGTTTGGTATCAAAATGGTCGTCATGAAATGCGCATTTGCGGAATATGTTAGTTTTGAACGCTGTGGGTGGTCGTCAGGTTATGATTTTGAGGTATTTGGTGTGAAAGCTAATAAAGAGCTTCATTTTTTGCGAATTCTCTTCTAAGCGACTATGCCGCATCTTCTGACGGGCCTTATATGTTCTTCAGAAGAAGTAGAATTTCGCTATTATGCTCTTCAGAAGAAGTAGAATTTCGCTAAATTAGTTTCTGAATAAGAGGACTGCTTGTCTCGCAACAGCACATTTTGCGCTCCTATGTCGGGCAAAAACACCAGTGACACAAATTGTAGTAATTTCACTCTCACTCCAAAACAAGACTTCTCAGAAACTATGTTCCATTGGAAAAAACATCTGCTTTAACGATCTCTACAATTCCATATATCGCGCTTCAAATATTCCTGAAACACTCTGTATATATATATATATATATATATATATATATATATATATTTAAGTGCTTCAATAAAACCTATTATTGGGCGTTATTTAAAACATATATTGCAAACCACACATACAAATCTCCTTGTTACTCGTGCAGTACCATTTCTTGCTCGGCTCGTCAAAACCCTTGCGACTTCACACAACGCAGTGAAAATCGAGAGCTGCAAACACCGTCATCTATTATTATTATTATTACATGTTAAACAATGTTACAGTTGTGAGGTCTAAGCGTATTTTTGCAAAGTTTTTTTAAATAATTAGTTTACTCCACGGCGCCTAAAATAGATGCCGCGTTTCCTCTGCAAACGGCCAAGGACAACGCTTGCCTCGAGAATTGACCCTCTGTTCGGTCGTTCGTGACCTCCTGTATTCGCTTACTTAAATCTTTGAGAAATGCTTCGGTTCCCTTGCTTATTATTTTTGTTATTATTATTTTAACCTCAGCTTTCCTCCAGCAGTTCCAACTCAAGGCCGCTATACTATAGATTCCTAAATCGAATTTTATCGTTCATGTTCGTTCCCCAACTCCCCATAAAGCTCTTCCAAGCCCTTATTGTATCTAAACCAATTACTGCAATTAAATTTGCCGTCTGGCAACGGACCCATATAAAAAAGAAACAAAAAAATATATGTATATATAATATATACATACGTACATGCACGTTCGAATACGTACGCATCTAATACATACCTGTACTGCGCACATATTCACTGGCACTGCGGCACCACCGTAAATTTCTTCCATGCCAACGGCCCTTTTGAACGCGCATGTCTAATAGCAGCGGCAGCAGCAGCAGCTCAACCACCAACAGTGTCTGAAGCAGTTTGGTGAACTTCCACGAACCCCCCCTATACATTCTACAGAAGCCGAAATCATTAGATATACATGATAGCCGCACGAGAATATATTGCAGACGACAGGCCAACGTAGATGCCCTCAGAATTGTCTTTCTGCTCGCCCTAACACGACTTCACTTCCCAGGTTCCCAGTATCAGTCTCACGGCGGCGCAGAAACTGGCTGTGGGCAGTGCACAGACTTCGTCCACCGCACGCACGGAAGCCGCGTTCAGCAGCCGCCGCCGCGGCACATAATTCGTCCACTCTTTCCATGCCATTGCTGTTTCATTTTTTTAAGTCTACTCACGTATCAACAGCATACTGCTTGATGCCGCGTGTCAGATCGACGATGAAATGTAACGCCGCCGAGTCGCGTACATGAGTGAGTACCGCTTCCGAGCTTGCGAAATGGGCAAACTCTAGCAGGTAATCACCGCAGTGCATCGCAGTGTTGCGAATTTGGCACAGAGCTGACAAACAAAAAGGTCAGAGAAGCGGTTGATGCAGTGGTTGCGGTGGTTGCACTGCAAACAGGCAAAACGTTTCACGACACGGTTAGTAGAGCGAAGCTTGGAAGCAAGCCTAAAATAAATTGTATTACATAACCTATTTATTATAGGCTCTAATGGAAACGACAAAATGAAGCACTTAGTCATATTGCCAACACCCTTATTGTCAACTCGAGGAAGATCGACTTTAGTTGTTAGCTTAGTGGGCAATAGCTTAGTAGACAATAGCTTCGTGGATGTTTTTTGTTTGTTTTTGCTTCTGTTAGATATCAAGACCTAGACTATTTTGTGCATGTTAACATGAATGTTAACACTGCACACAGTTACACTGCAGTTCGTCAAGTTGCCGGTAGATGTTCACGCTCTGGTCAGTAATCCACATAACGATTAGCTTCTAGATAATTACCTTAGAACAGTGCAACGCTTCGCTACACACCACGGTACCTCGCCAAGGTTGCTATGCTAGAAGTCCGGGAGCAAGGCGATCCGAACGGCAGCACTCCGGCCCCACTCGTTAGCCTACCTGTCTATCGCATCAAAGAGTTGCAAAAGAACAATGCATAAACGACCGCGCAAAGTCCTCCATCGGTAGAGAGTACCGCGAATAAGGGCCGCCTGTACGAGTGTTTGTGCGACTGGACGACTTCCCATGGCCATAGCCGGAACGAGGATCACTGCAGGCATGTCTGATCATTAACGAACGTTATTATTATTATTATTATTATTCTCATGCGGCATCGATCTGTGTTGGATTAAGCATTCAGATGGTAAGCGTGTCTCGAACCGTCGTTGGTCTCTGAATCTTATTATGGTGACGCATCATGTGGATGGGAAGCGTGGTGGCAATTACGAGCCTTATCTGGGTCGTCACAGCAAGCGCGCACGCTCGCCATTCTGGCCATTGTGCACTGGTATTTAGTGGGAACCACCGTTGCTGGATGGCTGCTGTCCTATGGATGTTCCCTCTCTTTCTACGTTACCTAAGGCGCTGGCGTCCTGGCGCTAACAGTGGATAGCATTTTCCCCAAATCTGTGCTGGTAGGACAAACTGTGACGCTTATGTAGGCAACCCGAATATGTTTATGTATCTCGTTTTGAACTCGCGTTGAATATTTAGGCTCATTTTTCTTGAAATCGCCAGGAAACCCTGACACTATGATCTGAGCGATAAAAGTACTTTGTTAACTATAATAGTTGTAATACGTTACAGTAATCCTCATATGCAGTTATTTATTCTTTTTTGTTTGTCGTTATGGCTGTGATAGATTCGTTTTGTTTTGTTGTCGTCTATGCCGGCGATATGGTGGCAAGCATATTCATGCTACGATGCTGAGTCAGAAACCTTAATCGCGCCCCCCCCCCCCCCCTCCCTAACATCAAAAGGGAGTTCATATAATTAGCTTCGATGTTTGCGGGGATGGTGATGCGTTGGACTGATCCGAGCATTCGCGTGGCATCGAACAAATAAAGCTGGCTATATTAAATATATTTTGTGGTCAATCATTATAGCCTAGCCCTATCTATGAGAGATGCCAATGATTTCTGTTCACACGGCAGCACGATCAATTTCAGCGTCCTTTGTTTGAGATTGTATAGCCGCTATTAGTTTCACTTATCAGGTGTAACGAACAGCATGACCGCCGGCCTTTGTATAACCCAAATTTGGTTCAATGAGCAGTTAATTGTACGAAATTGTTGACAAGTGCAACGCAACTGTGATTGAATTCCAAATGGTTTCTAAAAGTTAACCCTGATAGTAAATAGTAGTAGTACTTGGCCAACGTTGCGCCAATTTCGTAATCGTCCACAAACGTATTATATTGACGGTTTGTTTGAAGAGGTGCATCGTCGGGATGTGCTTTTTTTTGTCCGTATTCCGTATTTGCATCGATCATTGTTCTCAAATGGCTTTTCTCTGTTTGTATGTTTTCTGTGTGTTGTTTCTGCTTGTGTTTGTTGCGATTTGTGTTTCTCTGCTTGTAGTTGTTGCTGTTTGCATTTTTTCCAAGTGTATTTGTTGTTGTTCGTATGTTTTATATCTTTTATCTCTTATGACATTGTTAGCTGTACTTTTTGTTGGAGGTAGATCGCTCATCGCAGAAATACTCGCCTACTTGCGCTATATAGTGCGTGAAAGAAGTTCAGCAAAAAACACCAGACGGTTTGCGTGTTATTTTGTTGTTGCTGCTGCTGTCATTGTAGTTGTTTTCACTGCCGGTTTGGCTTGGTCGTGGTTACTATACTGATTACAGGTATTATAATTTTCAAGAGCTTCGACGAACCAAACGCTTCTCTAAAGAGCACCGCGTCTGTGGTAGCTAATGCCAAAACACCTAACGACAACTTCTAATCATTAAGGTTCTGGCGTCTAATTGGTCAGACTAAAAAGTCACATACATGTAATCAAAGTGAAGAGCACACAAAATCCAAGAAAAGTAACATTAAAAACAGTCCTCGCATCGACTGGCACTGATATGCTGTGCATAATATAACTAGTGAAATTAACCGACTTGTCGACAATGTCGTGTGCACCAATTGTAGCTTTTATCCAGAGTGCACCAACACAGGCGTTTACCAAATTACGATGTTTTTACCGCTTGCTAATACTGGCTGAGTCTTAATGTTGCCAGGATTACGTTTACTCTAATATGTAGAGTTCACCTAAAAATTGAAAATAAATTCAAATAAATCAACCTATCAGTCCAGAGCCGAGTAGTCGCAGTAGCATTAGCATTCTTCTTGGGTGATAGGAAAACAAGCATTGGATTGTCGGTATTGTCCTGCCGTCGTTGCTGCTGCTCCTGCTGTTACATTCATCTACTGAACAAAGCTAATATAGGATATCTAGTATGAGAATGGTGCGGTGGTTTGGCTAAATCTAGAACCGAAGTGTTGGTATATTATTGTAGTAGTCTCTGATCGGTGAGAATTGAGGGCACTACAAAAAGATTCGATTTTGCCTAGGCCTTAGTTCCTTCCCACAAACGTTCATGTAATGGCTACTGCCTTACTTTTTCGAGGTTACCTTGTCGCATAGAGTGAGGAGTGGTTGAGCGGATTTTGACCGCCGCTTGAGAAGACGAATTTAGAGAGACGCATGTGCCAGCAAACCATTTCCACAACAGATTGATCGCAAGCAACGTTTTACCTACCGCACGTATGCGTAACGTCTCTGAAGTGCCGCATGCACTTCGGAGTGCGCGTAACGTGCACACACGTGCACGAATTGTTGTCATGCGTTCTCAGCGTTATGAGACGACGACGTGAGGGCGAGAGAAACGGATCTCCAAAAGAAAGGGGTGGCTGCGACAGAGAGAGAGAGAGAGAGAATGTGTGTGTGTGTGTGAGAGAGAGAGAGAGAGAGATAGTATGTGTGTGTGTGAGAGAGAGAGAGAGATGGAAAAGAAGTGCATTACGACGCAACGTGAATGCAGTACACTTCGATGCGACGACAAAGACGACAATAACCACGGTATGCACAAGTGACCACCAAGGGACCAGCGGCTGCGACAACAGCAGCAACAACAATAACAGCAGCAACAACAGTAACAATAGCGTGCCCAAGCATATAGAAGAAAAACAACCAACATGACGCCTATATATCGAGACGACGTTGACGATGACCATGATGATCACCTACAGCCGTCGTGTATGCATAGTGCATACGTGCACGGTAGTGTATGTATGGCTACGTTGGCACGTTGAAGAATCACGCAAACTATTGGCCAATCACGATATCACCTGCTGCAGCGGCAGCGGCGGCAAGATGACGCCGCAAGTCCTCCTCGCTTAGCGGCGTAGATTTGCTACGTTAGGGCTTTGAAAAGCGCTGACCGCGTGGTCAACTCCCTCTTTCGATGCCAGTCCGCCGAGAGACGAGTAAGCAGCAGCCATCGTCCGGCTCCAGCTAACGCTGACGACGAGACGCTTCGACCCGACCTCTATTTCGTCTTCGAGCGACCGCGATCTCGATTAGCGCGTACGAGCTATCACCACTTCAAGCCTTCCAACATGTCGGCGTCCAACCAAGGATCGCTGATCACGCTTCTACAGAAGGAAGTGTCGGTGACATCGGTCACCGAAATTCGCTATGTCGGCAAGTTTATCGGATACGATTCCGGTAGCTTCACGATTACGCTCGGACATGGTGAGTGGTGCACGTGTCGACTGGCACAGACGTATCGATATGATGCTGGTTGGGGTATACCTCCTACCGGGCCGGTCCCGCTTCTCTGCCTAGTAATCGCCCCCCCCCGTCGTAACTAGAGTAAACCCGCACCCACGTTCGCCCGTTTGCGATTTATTTCCAGTAAGTCATTCTGCCGGATAGCATTCAGATAGCTCGATATGTTTGAATTTCTTCTCGTTGGATTCTTCCGCTGCTCGTTTTTGTTCTGGGAAAACGAGGGGGCACATTTTTAGTGTTTTGTGCTCTCCTGCACAATGTGTGTGTAGTATGCGTTCGTGTGGCGAAGTGCGCTGGTTGCCAGCTTCCTTTCCTGAATCACGCGAGGTGAGGCCGCTGGCATGAGTTGCACTTTTGTGAGAGGTTGCGTGAACAATAGTCACATTATTGGCAGCCATGACTCGCTAGTTTTAGTAACCACACGCTATGAAGAAGCATCTTAGTACCGGCACTAGACTGCCGCTTGAAACGGATGTTGCTGCAATTTATCGAAATGGCGACGATGTAAATTATGATGGGGTTTCTTCATAAAGGAGATAACTTCATAAATACTTAAATAGTTATCTCTTTGATATATATATATATATATATATATATATATATATATATATATATATATATATATTGACCTTGACAGCCTACAGCAGTCAATAAGTAACAGTCACGTTTATGTATTTGCATGTGTCCTCGCGTGTTAACAGCGCGCAACATGGGCACAGAAAACCGGGAAGCTGCGGTTTATATGCCACCGCAAAACCTCATCTATGGATCGATAATCTTGGATGCCCGTCACATTAAGAGCTTCCAACCCGTTGCCTGTAAGTATACACTCCTTTCTCTCTCTATATAAGATTTTTTCTCATATATTGTCATATATAATAAATGTTTCTCACATATTTTCTCATAGTTGTTTTGCTATTTTCGCACGTGCTTCCCCGATACTCTTTTTGCTTACATTCTCCCTTTAACGCCAATCCCTGGCTTCAAGGCTTCATCAGAAGCCTTCAGAGAGTCTAAACAAGGATCTAGTTACATAGCAAGCGTATATATTATCCGCATGCTACGCGAATGCAACATGCTATGCATTGCAAGTGTCGACATTAGATCGAAGTGATCTCTCCTCATTGAGCTCTAACCATTCGAAACTGGTCGCGAACCACTCTCGACGGCACGCGACAGCGGTCGACAAAGTCACGGATCCCGCCATCGTCTCATACGTGCCCGAGGACACGACAAGCACCTCCAGCAGCAGCGGCAGCAGCAGCGGTGCGATGAGAAACGCCGGCCGGGGCTCGCCAAAGAAGGCCGGCTCGTCTGGCCAGGGCCCGTCGACAATCATACGAATGTTCGACACGCAGAACGGCGTGCAGCGCGTGCACGCCGTCGACATGAAGCGGTTGATGGGCCAGAGCGGCGGCAGCGGCGGCGGCGGCGGCGGCAGCAAGGGCCACCAGAACGCGGGACGCGGCCGGGACCATGCGCAGCCGAACCGGGGCCAGTCGAACAAGAACCAACCGCAGCAGGGCGGCGGAAGTCGCAAATCCCAGCAGAAACAGCAGAAGCAGCAGAAGAACAACAATCGATCTGAGCAGCGGGGTGGCAACAACAGAGCCGGCGGCAAACAACATGCCGGCCAACAACAGGGCAGTCCTACGAAGGTGAGTTTGAGGCAGCACAACAATTCAAGTCGATGCTATTGTTGGTTCATTATTCTGAAAATAGATCGCTCATATATATATATATATATATATATATATATATATATATATATATATATATATATATAGATAGAGAGAGAGAGTCTAAAGAAGGATCTAGTTATATAGCATGCGTATATATTATGCGCATGCTTCTATAAACTTCTATGTTTGCATTCAATATTATAGTTGCAACCTAGTGTGTGTGTGAGCTACGCCTCGCAAAACTTGGCTTGAGAAGCGTACGCACGGCAATACCACGCGGAATGTTGAGAATCGTTGAGACTCAAGTGGAATCCTGGTTGGTTTCGCTTATAAATGGCTGCGTGCTTTCATTGGGGCTTTTATTTCGATGCATGTTGCAGAGGGTGAGCTTCAAGGATTCGAATCAGGAGGGCGGTTCGGGACGCCGCCAGTTCACCCATATACCGCAGATCACGCGCGACATGATGGCTCGCGCACCTGCCCTCAAGGGCAATAGCGCCGGCGGCCAGCAGGCGCAGAGCAAGACAGCGGGCGGCGCCAAGGCGCCCGTATCGCCGCGGCGTCAGCGTGCCGATTCGCAGCCCGGCGAGTTCCCGCGCCCGAAGACGACGGTCAAGTTCGAGCACGAGTTTGACTTCGACCAGGGTCTGAAGGAGTTCCACGAGCTGGTCACGACGCAGAAAGCCAAGCCGCAAACGACTAAGACGAAGAACGACGACGACGACAACGACAACGACGATCAGAAGGACGCTGGCAAAGCCGACCCGGCGCGCCCCGACCCGAAGTCGGGCGAGAACGCCGAAAACGTGGCGCCACCCAAGGAGTTCTACAACAAGGAGAAGTGCTTCTACGACAATCTGTCGTCGACGGCCGGCGTCGAGGACCAGCCTCGGCAGACCCGGAAAGAGGCGATGCTGACCAACAAGGAGACGTTCGGCACCGCCTTTGTGCCGAGACGCCGCTCATACTACTACAACCGGCGAAGTGCCTCAGCGTCGTTCAAGAGCGGCCAACCCCGGGCCGGTGGTCGAGAGGCAGAACGAGCTCACAGCGCCGACCGCAGCAGCGGCATGCCGCAGCGAAATCAACGCCGAATTCTGGCCGTAAGCCACTAACCCCGGGTAGGGAAACGGGATGCGATGACACAGGCCCAGCAAGCAATCGAGACGGGACATCTTCCGGGCACCAGCCAGAAGGAGTTGGCCTGTCAGGCCTGCACATCTTGTTGATGAGGTGATTTTCCCACGACCCCCAACCCAATGCCGCTCCGAACCACCGCCATACTGCTCACCAGCGAGCACAGTATTCGGTGTTTTTTCGTTGTGTTTTTCCTTCCCCCACACCGCACCGCCCCATCCCACCCCACCACCTACCTCTGGTTGGCTGGGATATACTATACCTATCATAAAGACTAATAATCATAATGTTACTATTACTACTACGACTGCTGATGCTGCTGCCTGCGTATGCGTCCCTTGTTTGTCGTACATTGTGATGGAGGATAAATGACTGTGGCACATACGTGTGTATGCAGTAATGTTACGTGGCGCTTACACCACCAAGCAGTCATCATCTCGGTGGCCAAAAAAAATCAAGCGCCATCATCATCGTCGTCGTCGCCATCATTATCATCATGGTTAGTTTTCATCATCGAATGCTCGGCCTCGGTCACGTGCCACATTACTGACGTGCTTTACCTGATGATAGGATGAGGAAGACTTGAAGATGAGGATCGAAGCGGTCATGGTCAACAAAAGAAGACCACGGGGTGGTTCCATTGGGGACGTTTTTGATGATAATGCGTCGACGATGCGGTCGCAATTTGGCGCCGACAATCGACGCCGGCGCATCTTTCACATTATTTCTATGAATGTTATTATTATTATTACTATTATTATTATTCTTGTTGTTGTATGCATACATGATGATTTTTTTCTTACCTAGGAGACACGCCTTTCATTGAATGCGTGTCGTGATATTCTGCCTCCGGCAGCATCTTCGTGTATGCACAACGGTACGCGAACACCCGTCAAGGCGTCCACGTCGAGATGACGTCCTATCTCATCCAACGGCCGGCAGTCCACTTAGTGGGCGTCGAATAATTGAGCAGTCAATAAACATTCATGATATACCTCTAAGTTATATCTAAACCAAAAGGTCCTTTTTATTTCTTCTTCTTCTTCTTCTTCTTATTCTTGGCTTAGGATTTGTCCTATACGAAGCACGTACTAAAATACGTACATGATAGTGCACATACTTAGGTACATACGCAGATAAGAGGTTAAACGTTTCGTCTGAACGATGTACAATAGCAAACAGCATTAAGTCTAGCATTCTACTATTTATACGCTACTGGCATATTAGGCTGGTTAGGTGTGGCGCGTTGATGTTGGGTCCGATTTCTCCTGTATGGACTATGCACACGCCACTTGTTGGAGTGCTTATCCACATGCTAATGTAGCATCTACTTGACCCAACTGGCCGCGCTCGCTCTGCTTCGCTTCTCTGCATCGGTTGCGTGGGCAGCTACTACACTACAACGCAATTGTAAGATGACAGCAATTCAAATACTTCATTATTAGAGAGAGAGCATTTTATTATAAGGCGAGCGGTCTGGACTCTGCGTATCAGAGTTTCGCCCGTTCGAGACTTGCTGCGTGAAATCCTAATTCGTAACTAGTGAACATGCATATGCTTTACGATCTCAATTCGCAACTCATAAACACGCACATGACTTACGCACGTGCTTTATGATAGCCGCTGCTTATTTTGCTAATCTAAAGAAGTAATTAACTAGAAGATTTTAAGAGATCAAGATTGGTAGATAGAAAAGTTTTTTCTAAAAGGTTTGGTTCTACCTGCAAACGAGCTGCTTGTCACTATGAATGATTCTCTCGAATCCAACTTGAACCCAATCTGAATTAAATCTCGTCGTTTCCACTGCATATGTCATATAGTGTAGAAAATCTCCACGACAGTTCTATCATGTGAGTTCTATCATATGAGAGTAACACTGCTAAACGGTTTGTTGTGATACTATTTTTCTAAGCAGCGCATGTGAGTATGCTTCATGCATTAAGGTTTGATACCTGCGTTAGTTGTGCCCGTAATATACGGGGTCCTCAACGGGAAGTGTGCACGACTTATGTATATATATATATATATACATATATATATATATATATATATATATATATATATATATATATATATATATATATATATAGGGTCTTCCATAACCGTATCTACGTATTTACGGTTTGGGAGAACTCGGCAAGAAAATATTTTTTTTCCAATGAAAGGAGGGGGCGGAACCGTCTTGTTTAGAAGTGAGGATGAAGTTTATAAAAGGAGTTATTCTGAGTTTTTCTCCTACATAGTTGTGCAAAATCTACGTTTGCGGAAAAACCAGTCAATGCATGAGAAAGTCAAAACATGAAAACCGATCACACCGGCGTGTTCGGCCAAAAATTCTGCATAATCTGAATGACACCCGACGAAAGCTTGCGAAAGGCGAATAGCGGAATTATAGGAAGTCATAAAAAGTCGATATGTTGCTATATCTTACGTTAAAGCTTTAACGTTCAGAAACGTAAAATTTGAAAACTACGACCAAAAATGTATGCCGAAAAGTCTATCTTCAGGCAATAGCAAATTTAATGTTTTTCGTTTTGGTGCGTGATGAAGTGATGGCGCTGCGTAGTTGCCAAATAATTAAGTTTTTGCCTGAAAATAGTCTCTTAAGTGTAAATTTTTGGCCATATTGGCAACATTTTACGGTTTTGAACGTGAAAGCTTCAACGTAAAACGTAACAACATATCGACTGTTTATGGCTTTCCTTAATACGGCTAATAGCCTTTTGCTAGCTTGCGTCAGGTGCCACTCAGACTTTGCACATCTTTTCCGCTAAACACGCCGGTATGATCGGTTCCTTCATGCGTTGACTGGTTCTCTCGCAAACGTAGATTTTGCACAACTATGTGGGAGAAAAAGGCAGAACACTGGCTACTTCTATAAATTCATCCTCGCTCCCCTCGCCTCCCTCCACGTTTTCGCCCCCTCCTGCCATGAACAAAAATTATTCTATTATTATTATTACTATTGTTTTGTCCTTTTTAATATTTTTTTATGAAAGATCCTGGGCGAGTCTCTAGAAACCTAAAACTTCAATGGTCACTGATTGAAATGTAGCGCTATCGTGTCGGGTCTCAGCAGTGCTTTAGATGCCTGTCCGCGTGATTCGTCCGGTGACATTTAGTACAACTGTAAGGAGGAGAGGCGGCCCCACTCAGACGCAAGCCAGAGGCGATTATTATTATTATTATTATTAAAAGCAGGGCTGTTGTACATATTTATATAATTTCGCTATATTAGCGCTTTGGAGTGGACAACTGTCTCCGCGCAAACGTGTGATCACGGGTTCTCTAACCAAGGTTAGCCCAGTTCAACAATGTGCCCCGAACAGACGCTGCGTTTCCTTGCTAAATGTCAATGAGCGACAACCTCTAACGCGAGAATTCGGATACTCTTTAGTCTCCCGTCGAAAGGTTAAGGCGTCTACCTATGCGCCAAATCAGCTTGAGTGTAAGGGGTCTGCAGCTCTCATCTCGTCTCGAACGCCAACGGACAAAATCCGTGCGGATAATGAACGCTAGAGTATTTTCTGCATTTGGTAGCCTCAGCTAACCTGGAAGCATGGCCTGCTCGGTCCGCACCTGCACCGATCATGGAAGGGGCTAATGAGTAGGCCACAGTTGCGTCCCATACGAGCATGCGGCCACGCTCGAGTGGTGTTAGAGTCAGACCGTCCGGTCTTTTCCATCATCTCTGGATAGACCAGGGGTTGCATAACACACAGAAACCTGCAGACCTCAGTGCGCGACTAAAGGTGTCATTTAGGGCGGAGTAAGGTGTTTGTCGGCTTGCACTCAAGGCGCACGACAGGCCACGATGGGCCAAAGCGTCCACAAAATCACCACGGTGGGTCAATGGGGACTAGGTCAGCACCAAGTCCAGCTCTACGCTTATGCGCGTCGTCTCTTCCTTCAAAAGAGTCCGAAATCGCGAACAGGGTAGGGGGTGTAACCAAACCTCAGCCTTTTGAGTACTAACTGCTCGAAGCCTGGCTCTATAAGCAACGGATGTTGTGTTCTATTAATCAGGCTTGCTAGTCGCTTTTCTTGTAGGGAGGCTGTCCAGCTGCCCTGGTTAGTCCTATCACCGGGAGGAGAATTAACAACGACGACAGTCCGTCGATCAGCCTTTGAAGTTTAAAGTTATAAGCATCCCACCCATCACTATTCAATAATACTTTAATGTTGTCAGCGCTGCCTGGGCTAATGACGACACGATTGCGGGTCATGTCATCATGACCATGTCCGGCACACCTAGACCGCCTAAAGAGACTGGGAGCTTTACCTAATCCTTTGCCACAGCGATCAGTCTAAGATTAAGTATACTCTCTAGAATGTAACAAATGCTAGGTTCATTAAACGGCTGTAAGAGCACTGGTGATATAAACAGATTGCAATCTCCAAGCAAGTGTGTTAACATCATGGCTGAAAACAAGATCTACGAAGGAATAGACCGCAGTGAGCCCCCAATTTGCGAAATCAAGTTTGTCTCTTCAATTGGCTAATGCACTTGCAATGCCGTCCGACAATAAAGGTACACCTAGCAGCTCCAGGTTAACCTTGTCCATTACCCGACAGCCCGGAAATAAGCCAAAAAGTTCAGTTAAATCTAATAGCTCAACTTCATTTGGGCTGTGACATATACTTTGCATTTGACCGGGTTCAGTGTCAGGCTGCTAATCGCACCAACATCAATACCTTTTCGGATATCGTCGAGTGCAGTCGGAAGATCCCCGCCCAGAACCTCATCACCAAGTGCCAGGAATTAAAAGGGGACTGTAGCGAATCCACCTATTCTTTGATACACAAACAAAAAGGTGGAACACATGACCATTGGTCCGCAATTAGTGTCTTTTTGGTAATTGTGCTCCTGAGCCTGAAGATATCCAAACTACCGGGCGGCTTACTACCGCTGGGCTCCACCGGCATTCTCCTAGGCTTTTAAATGCCTTGAGACGAAGGAAAGAAATGCCACTCGTGGAAGTTCAACCGAGGTCTGACACCTGGCAGTAGCAGACGCTACCACCAGATAGTGTTGTATAAACGCGTGGACTAGCTTATTTTGACGTTCTTATCCGTTCTCTTTCCACGATCGCACTACAGCACCTAGAGATAGCTAGCCACTGCATCTGCTTTAGGGACTCGCCCTTCTGTCTATCCTTTGTGATTTCCTTCGTGCAAGAAACAGGTCAGTTTTACTGATAAGCTCAGGGATCCAAAATCCCCATTATAACAGGTACGGACATATCTCTTAGCTAGTCAAAATAATTACTTCTTTTAAGGGTTTTGGCGTGTTTCGCTAACTATTCTGTCCGCCTTTAGCTAAAATGTAGATCTAAAACGGCCGCCGTACATGAGGCCGTCGCCTCCAGCAGGCCTCGATCACCGGTAGTTACTAAGGCCATTGGGTTCGTATGTAGATGGTACGCCAGCCCTTCTAGGAGCTCCTCGGGTTGGTGACTTCTGTGTGGTATTGGGCGAGCCTACCGAGGTATTTGGAACAACTCACTGTATGTAGGTTATTAGAGTCTATAAGCCTTTCAACATAGTTTACTTACAAAGGATTGAAGGACAATCGAAGCGTCTATCCTGAGCGCATACGTCATGCAAAAGGAATTAGGATCCATCACGATGCCAAGCTAAGACGAGAACAGGGCTTATGCCAGCATTCGCTAATGGGATCTTTACCGCTGACATGTTTTAGATTTTTTTACATGTCTCTGGTAGGCTCTCAGCCTGTGTCACCTATGCATGCTTTTCAGAACCTTCTTCTAAAGGATCTGGATAGAGCACGCCTCCGATGGTACGATTTGCTTTGCTTGCCTCGTTCTAAGCTTCTGTCCGTGCGGCCTCCTCAATAAATATCTTTGTAAGAAAGCCAAACCGGACCAGTGAAGCATCGTAGCAGGCGAAAGTCGGAAAAGTGGCATTTTAATTACGAGGTGACCGTCGGCTTTCTCGAATCCAGGAGTTTTCTCGTAAGTCGAGATGTAGGGCTTCGGTTAGTATAGCTCTAGTGCTTCGGAGTATGAGGACGCAAAAGATACTCGTTCTATTTGCTTTAATCTTAGAGATCCGAAGCTGTGTTTCCAAACGCAGAAATGATGCGTGCTTATCAGTCGTAGGCAAAACTCCCGAAAAAATTATTTTAGCGTTTGTGGAATTCTTCATGAACACACCGAAACGCCTAAAACCTCCAGGCGTTTTCTATTCGGTCCGTTTGTATTAGGACCGAGTACTATGTCCATAGTCATTCAAATTACTTTCTCTTGACCTTGGACTGAGCTGATGGCATTGATTTCAAGCCAGACGCCTGCATCTGATATTAGTGTCAAATGTCTGCCTCACATTAGGGTATTGCAGATTCAACATGGAATGCAGATAGCATAAGCGAGACGCTGCAATCCTATGCCAATGTCTCGCACATTTTGGACACCAGCCAGTACGAGCAGCGGAGAAATGGAGCGGCTGGTTTGTCAACAAAAGGCATGCTTCGGATAAGCATCATGATTCAAAGCCCCTAAGCCTATAGGTGCATGAATGGTCATGCAAACTCCACGTCGCTGTCACTTCCTTCAATAGGAGAAATGAAAAGCAATGCCAATATATAAGCTAATCTTTGAGAAGATGTATTACTATTTTACTACTTCTACTACTACTACTACTATTACCACCAAAACAATAACAACTACCGCTACTACTTCAAAGGTGAGTAGTATCGGGCAATTCTCGGCGGCCACCGTTAAGGATCGTTCGAAGCTAGCGACAACATCTTCTCGGCAGGCAAAATCGCGGATCGAA
Source organism: Dermanyssus gallinae (assembly GCA_003439945.1). Classification (NCBI taxonomy): domain Eukaryota; kingdom Metazoa; phylum Arthropoda; class Arachnida; order Mesostigmata; family Dermanyssidae; genus Dermanyssus; species Dermanyssus gallinae. Next base: position 136,092 of record QVRM01005373.1, read on the forward strand.
CTGATTGTCCAAAGCCCAAACAGACATGGCGAGCAAAACTTGATGAAGGTGTGAGGATAAAGGCAGAAGCATCGTTACGACTTCATTAGCCACATGTCGGGGAGAAAGAAGGGGGTACAGCACTAGCAACAGCAACAACAACAAAAACAACAATATCAACAACGCTAACAACGAGAACAAGCTCCGTTGAAGTCTGAGCTGCTAAGGTTTGCTCCTATTCATCCGATATTTGCGGTCTTTTCAACGGTCTCGGCTGCTTGCTGTCGTTGATTTCGATGATGATCAGTTATCAACGACTATCTCACCACTTCCGGACCACAGGCGCAACAGAGCAGATATCGCATCGTCTTATGACTGCCATTGCTCCCATTATCACTACTACACTATTATTACTCCTACTATTACACTATTATTACTACTACTACTGCTGCGACAACGACGACTAACTCTCTCATACTACATGGAGTACTATTGCGCCTACTTACTTAAAGACGACACTCTCTCTCTGCCGGATGACAACAACTCGAGGCAGCACAAATATAGGGCGCAATTTTAATCATTTGTTCAGCCGGAAGCGCGACGAAGAGAGAGAGAGAAGTAGAGAGAAGGAATCGACTGGTGATCGACCGATCGGTGGTCTCGCGTTGGAAGCGAAATCGGTCACGACAGATCAATTTAGCGCGTTGCGCGGGCTTCGTCACCTCAGCAGACCACCGACGAACGTCAACACCAGGCGTCCAATCTCTATGCTACCACTCATTGCTGCACGTCAGATGTAGACCCTGTATACGAGGTGTGTTCAAAAAGTATCGCGACTTTTGTGTGTTTTCAAAAATTATTCATTTATTCATGAATATCTATTTTGTCCCCTGCAAAGTAATCCCCGTGAGATATTATACACTTGTGCCAACGGTTTTTCCAATCTTCGAAGCACTTCAAAAAACCATTTTTTTTTATCTTGTTCAGCTCCTCCTTCGATGCCGTCTTTATCTCGTCAAGCGTAGCGTAACGTCGTCCTTTCATGGGCCTCTTCAGTTTAGGGAACAAGAAAAAGTCACAGGGGGCCAGATCTGGGGAATACGGTGGCTGCGGCATCATTAGTGTGTTGTTTTTGGCCAAAAACTCGCGCACAAGCAACGATGTGTGAGCAGGGGCGTTATCGTGGTGCAAAAGCCAATTTTTGTTCTTCCACAAATCCGGGCGTTTCTGGCGGATTGCTTCGCGCAAATTGCGCATAACTTGCAGGTAATATTCCTTATTGACCGTTCTACCCTGTGGCAAGAACTCATGATGCACCACGCCCCTGCAATCGAAGAAAACTGTCAGCAAAACTTTCACATTCGACCGAACTTGGCGCGCTTTTTTCGGTCTTGGTTCGTGCGGCAGCTTCCATTGAGATGATTGAGCTTTGGTTTCCACGTCATAACCATAAACCCACGATTCGTCACCAGTTATGACCCTCTGGAGCAAATTTGGGTCGTCGCGGACAGAGTCCAACATCTCATTAGCAATGTTCATGCGATGCTGTTTTTGGTCGCAATTGAGCAATTTTGGTACGAATTTCGCGGCGACCCGTCTCATGCCCAAATCATTGATTAAAATCGAATGGCACGAGCCAATCGATATGTTTAGGTCCTCAGCAACTTTTCTAACGGTGATTCGACGATTGGCCAATACCATTTTCTCCACTTCATTAATTTTTTCGTCTGTTGTTGAAGTGCTCGGGCGTCCGGCACGCTCTTCGTCGTTCACATCTTCTCGGCCTTCTGAGAACATTTTGTACCACCGATAAACGTTGCTTCGGTCCAAGGTAGCTTCTCCGTATGCCACAGTCAACATTCGGAATGCATCCGCGCACTTAATTTCGTTTTTCACACAAAATTTGATACAGGTTCTTTGATCCATTTTTTTGAATTGGTAAAAATCGAAGACGATCCAAAACACGTGCAAGTGAACATTCAAAATGACCGAGCTTGTCGGCATAAGTGGGAGACATGAGTACCAACATAACGCCACAAAAAATCGAAATTCGAATATACGTAACCCGCGAAAATTCAAAAGTCGCGATACTTTTTGACACACCTCGTATGTATGCATATATATATATATATATATATATATATATATATATATATGTATGCATATATATATACAGGGTGTTCCTATTTGTGTGTCCAAAACGCTAGGGTATGGTCAAACTCGGTGAGAAAATCATTTTTGCCAATGGGTGGAAGCCGGGAAAACGTTTTGTTTAGGAGTGAGGATGAAATTTATAAAAGCAGTTATTCTGTCTTTTTTCTCCTACATAGTTGTGCAAAATCTACGTTTGCGGGAGAACCAAAGAAAAAAGCCAAAATGTTACGTTAAGGCTTTTTTTTGTGCAACATCGTATTTTTTTCCATTACGACCAAAAAAATGCACGTCCAAAAGACTACTCTCAGGCAATAGCAGATTTCGGTTTCGATGTAATGCCAAAGTAATACCGAGCCTGGGGGGGTGGGGAGGAATCCGGGTTTAGTGGGTTTGCGAGTCTCACACTAGTCATGCAGGCTGCTAGTGGCGCATGTGCATCATACATTACCGAAACCTCCCAGAACAAAAAAAAAAGGCAATAGCAGATTTAATGCCCACTACATTCGTACCAAAATGATGGTGCTGCGTTACGTAGTTTTTTTCGACAGTCATAGTTGTTATGTTGCACGTTGAAGTTTTCACGTCCAGAACCGTAGCATTTTGCCAAGACGTTTCCGCCCCCTCTTTCCATTAGAAAAAATTATTCTCTTGCTGAGTTCTACCAAATCTCAAAATATGTACCTAACTTTCTCATACACCCTATGCAAGTATGCATGCCTTCGCTTTCGATATGACTGTCGAAAAAGCTTAGTTACTTGGCAACTACGTAACGCAGCACCATCACTTTGGTACGAATGTAGTGGGCATTAAATCTGCTATTGCCTGAGAGTAGTCTTTTGGACGTGCATTTTTGGTCGTAATGGAAAAAATTACGATGTTGCACAAAAAAGCGTTAACGTAACATTTTGACTTTTTATGACTTTCCTTAATCTGGCTATTCGCTTTTTGCTACGCAAGCTAGTAATGTATACTTTATTGTGCAGAATTTTCCGCCAAACACGCCGGTATGATCGGTTCCTTTGTGCGTTGACTGGTTCTCCCGCAAACGTTTGCACAACTATGTAGGAGAAAAAAAACAGAATAACTGCTTTTATAAATTTCACCCTCACTCCTAAACAAAACGTTTTCCCGGCTTCCACCCATTGGCAAAAATGATTTTCTCACCGAGTTTGACCATACCCTAGCGTTTTGGACACACAAATAGGAACACACTGTATATAGAAAATATTGTGATGATTTATTAATCATTTACAATACGTTTGCACACTCGGCAGTGCTCGCCTTAATAAAAATGGTGGTAAAAAGGTGTCACGTGAAGTTAAGAATCAGTTGTCCGTGTCCTTGCTTGATGGTAGCCCCCGCTCTTATGGATCCGGTGCGAGCGATATATCCTCAAGGTTCCTTGCAAAGTTAAAACGGTGAGATCCATAAGATTCCTCTTCGTGACGCCGAGCCCCAAGAGCGTCCTCGCAGATTCGGAGTCCCATACACCACTCATAGAGATAGTGATGGATCCGAATCTGCGAGGTTTTTGCGGGTAGGGGAGCGCCGCTCTTAGGAACTCGACGTCATATTTGGCGATCTTGTCTTGCCGTGCTTTTGCCAGGTCCCGGTTCGGGCCGCAAACCTCGGCATCTAAAACCCAGACCTCGGTAGGTGTTGTTATTACGAGGTCGGGCTTTAGACCCGGTGCGCCCGGTCGACGGAATACTCGCTCACGAACCACCTCATGACCCCTTTCGCGGAGAAGACGCGCCACGCGATCACAGACGTCGTCATGTCTCTTTATGGTTTGTTTGTGTGTTATATCGCACATCTGAGCGACATGAGCCAACGTCTCAGGCGCATGACACCCGTGCCTACAACGTTTGTTGTAGCCCGGGCGTCCCCTGGCCAATCTGGCACGCGTTGGTAGTGCGTTGATCCTGAGCTTTAGTAGGTTTAAATACTCCTTACCAGATAGGTAGGGCATACCCTTAATCCAGTAATGTACAAAGGGCGTTTCGTGTGCTTTTTTAAAATGTGCCCCATCGAACGTGTTGTGTAGTTGTTGAGACCAGTAATCGGTCTCTTGTGTAGCGGTCTCAATGGAGGTTCCCAAGCGCTCGCAAAGAAGTCTTGTTTTCGCAAGATCTTTTTTAAAGTGCTCGGTGGTTAGCATCCATTGGACCCCAAGGTGCGTGGAGTGTTGTAGTGCTGTCAGGCGGGAGAGGCGGATTCTGGGAATGAATGTTTGGAGGCAGGGGATGTCCAGACCGCCGTGTGCTGTGTGCGTGTACAGGTAGGCGTTCGGCACCGAGTTCCGAGCTGAAGCCATTTCGACTTAACACCTTTCTGATCTCTTTATGCTAGGTCACTAAGAGTGCGTAAGATGGTCCTGGGACCGGAGACCAGTTTATATAGGATACGGGAATGAGAAAGTCTTTTCAAAAATATGACAATAAAGATAATTATATATATATCGGAGAGCGAGATATCAATTAGAGATAGTAATAGAAGTATAGAGTATAGAAATAGAGAATAGGTGAAGAGATAGATTAGAGATAATAATAGAAATATAGAGATATATATATGTGAGATCTCTCCCTCTCTAGAGATAAATTATATACGAATCTATGATATATATGATATTATAATATTTATATATTAGATATATATATAAATATTATATATATATTATATATATCTTATATATATCTCCTATATATTATACCGGTAGTTCAATAAGTTCTTAGAATGAGCTTTTTTAAGAATTTCGAATTTTGGCGCGCTTCCACCGCTATTAGGAACTGCAACTTTTCGACTGCCAGCAGTCAAAATACGGTGGGGTGTAAGGCCCTTCGCCATGTTTTGCCACTGTTTCCAACTGGATTAATGAGTTAAAAAGAGGTCGCAGGAGCACCGGGATGAACTACGTTCAAAACGCCCAAAAATGGCAACTGATTAGGAAAACGTGGAAAAGGTGCGGAAAATCGTTACCGCAGATAAGCGAGTGAACATTAGGGAGATAGCGGAGGCCTTGGGGATCAGTTTGGGTAGTGTGCATTTCATCCTGCACGAAAACTTGAAGATGAAAGAGCTCAGAGAAAAATGGCTGCCGCATTTGCTCAACCAAGGCAAAAAAAACGCGCCTGTTTTCGCTTCACAGCGAAATTTGGCCAAGATGTCGAACAATCCGTCGGATTTTTGGCGCAGATTCATGACCGTCGATGAAAGCTGGGTCCATCACTACACTCCCGAGACCCAAGAAGCATCTTGCCAATGGTGTGCACCTGATGAAGGACCTCCGAAGAGGGTGCGGACAACGGCATTGACCGGAAAGGTGATGGCTACAGTTTTTAAGACCATCGTAGAATAATGCTGGTCGACTACCTTGAGAGCTGTAAAACGATCACAGGAGAATATTATGCAAGACTGTTGGACTGCCGTTAGCAAGAACTCATCGTGAAACGGCCCGCTTTGCAGAAGAAGGTTGTCCTGTTTCACCAGGACAATGCTCCTGCACACAAGTCCCGGCAAGCATCGGCAAAACTGGCCCAACTGAGGTTCGAACTTATTGAACAACCTTCCTATTCTCCAGACCTGGCCCCCTCTGATTATTTCCTCTTCGGACATTTGAAGAATAGTCTCGGTGGAAAGCGTTTTTCCAGCAATGAAGAGGTTAAGGCTGCTGTCAATGCCTATTTTCAGTCTAAAGACGCGGAATTCTACTTAAGAGGTATAAAAGCTCTGAAATCTTGGTGGGAAAAGTGTATTGAGCATCTCGGGGAGTATATCGAATAAGATAATTTTAAAAACATGATTTGGAAAATTCTTGGATTTCATTCTAAGAACTTATTGAACTACCTGTATATATATACATATATATATATATATATAGTGTAACTCATAAGGTCATAAATAAAAAAATGTCTAATTGTCTCTAAAAAAAGTCGAGGCTTTCAATAGCAACTGTTTGTCGCAGGAGAAGTGGCGAGCGCCTAACAGATCATGTGTCAGAGGTCACTCGCGTGTTCCCTCACCGGTTCGACGTGCTTGTCTCAACCTCTGCAAACCCGTTTCATTACAAGCCACGTCATCTGTTGGCGTCATTACCGCAATCCATTCTATCTGTGTCTGTCGGGCTCGGCCCTCTATTCCATCACTGCAGTTTTCATTTTATCGCCCAGCTTCCATGCTGATGCTGCGCCGCATATGTACACCACAAACATCCTCATATTTATACACATCTACAACTGTATAAACCTTAATTTATCAAAAAAACAAGTGGAACGACAATTGTCTCCAGAGAACGTGTGCACTGGGAATGTTACTCTATCTCATATTGAGTGGGTTGAGACCACTTCAGCAGCGTTCCGCAGACGGACGCCGCGGCATCCTCATATTACTTCAAGACGGGTCTGGTGTTTCGACTGCTCGCATGTTCTTCTTGTCGGGTCTGTCTTAGTCTTAGCAGCGCTGTGGCGGTTGTCCTTGCTTGCTATATAATCCCTTTGTTATTCAAGAGAGTGTACTTGAGTCATCGTCGATGCCGTACACACAAACATGCAGGCTTTGTGTTTACGAAAGAGATACTTTGAAAATCACCGTGGCTGGTGAGACACTGCGTAAGGAAAAGTCAAGTTCCCCCGCCAGGCTTTCTGTCCCCTTTTTTTTCCGGGATGAGTAGGAAAAGTGAGTGACCTATGATGAGCCTGTAGGGATGACATCCAACTCTGCTTGCCACGATTTTATTATTCTTTCCCTCTCAGCTTCTTTGTTGAACTCCGGTCCTCCTTACCTTATATCCTTCTCTTTTCGTTAATTATTAAGCCCTAAGGTAACGAATCAGCCAGAGCCAAAGCTGCGTTTTTGGTAACCGTGCAGGACCCTAGGCGCCGCTATGCTTCTTATGACCGTTCTTGCCATCGTCGTTTTTAGGATGATCTTATAATAACGTATTATAACTATTACTCCTAGAAAGTTATATAATTCTTTATTTATAGGGATTTGATCCTTATGTTAACGAATTATATTATTTTCTACATAATAATCTCACCCTTAAAGATTTATAATAACAAGTAAAATATTTAATATTATATTTCTGCAATCAGTCTGGGGATCCAGAGAATGCACTTAATTCAATAACAAGCAATATTAGTCGTTGCCGGCACTTGCGCAATTCGTGTAAGTTTAACAGGATCTTGCCTATCGCGTCAGCCGCTTTGGCCGTACACTTCCTGATGTGATTAGTGCCACTGAAACCTTAATTTATTAGGACGCCAAGGTATCTGGGTTTTGATACTTGTTTGATCATCCGGCCCGCCACCATCAGTTTAATGTTCTCATTCTATCCCTCTTCTCAAGAGAATAACCTCGCTCTTTTCTGGACAAGTTGTAATCAAGCTATATCCGTCGAGCTTTTTGCCTACCAGAGTGAAACCATGTTTGTCGTTAGTTCGAGTTCTTCTTCTGTCTTTGCCTGAGGAATGACGGCCAGGTATTCAACGTACGCATCTTCACTTCCGGTGGGAGATCTTGCTGACTCAGGATGTCATCATATTTTATGTTTTAGAGAAGGGAATCGACCCTTGTGGCCTAGAATTGACCCTTGTGGAACGTCGACTTGGTGGATATTGTCGCTACCACATGTGGGTTTTCTTTAAAGAGCGTTCTGATCCCCCTAGGCGAAATGCCGTCCGGTCCCGGAGACCTCCCTGGTTTCAGCCTCTCTGCTGCCATTTTTACCTCCGAGCGTATGATAGGCAGGTATTGCTCCTCTTCTAAAGGTGCCCCTCTTCTTACGTATGTCTCCCTATTGAAAAGTGCATGTTGTGAAAAAAGTTTGTTTGAGATGTGTACAACTTCTTTGTCTCACAGTGTCACTTTTGGGATCTGCCCGCCAATCCCTCTGACCGTTCTGTGAGGCTTTCACCATGGTTCGTCTTCCATTTCATATATCATCTGTGGCCAGCAGAGCCTTTTGCTTTCCGCTATTTCTCTTTGTAAGGGCGCCCTATATCTTGTATAGGTGTTTAATATGATCTGCGCTTCTTGGATCCTACGGTGTTATTTGGCTTTATTACTTTTCGCCCGATTCTGCGCTATGACGCTGTTCCACCAGTATTTAGGTTAGCAAGTAGCCCTGTTTGAGCGAGCGGATTTAATAGACTGGTAAGGGTGTCGTGCAGTTTCTCTGGAGTATGAGGTGTACTTGTGAGCTTTGCTTTCTTTAGTTCGGCCTTGAAGACCTTTTCGCCCTTGTTTCTGTAGCGCATTTTGCTTTCTCTTGTCCGCCCGCCGCAACTCTCCACGTTTCTGATGCCGCGTTGAAGTTACCAGTCACCACTACGCCCTTTTTACGGTTGTGCTAATGCTGACTTCCGTTCCTGTTTTCTGTCTTAGGGCATTTGCAAAGGACATGCCGCTTCCGATTCATTTTTCCAAGATTTTGAAGTTTAAGTCTCATCTGTGTTTTTTTTAGCCGACTTGCCAGTCTGTTTCTGTTGTTCAACTTGTTTTTGTCTATTTCTCTTTCCATTGTGGGTCTTCACCTTTCGCTTTGGATTCTCGATGTAGTTGAAGTCCCCTTCTTGCGTGGTGTCTTTCCCTCATATGCAGTCTCTAATCCCATGTGCGTGTCTTTTTCTGCAAAATGGGATTTACCTCCGACATGTTCCTGTAGAGTCGTTTTGTTCTTCTTTGATTTATCGTTTTTTCTTCACCTGTTAATTTATTTTCTCTACCAAAACACGCTTTACTTCGCCATTCTCTCTTTTTCTTGTTGGGGGTTGTTTTTAATCGTGTTTTCAGGTAAGTAATATAAAATATATATATATATATATATATATATATATATATATATAAGAACGAAGCTAAGTTTAGGCTTTCAGTACCGATTTTAGAATCCTACTTTACGCATTTAGGTGCGTCATTTTTATGCCCATGATTATGAAGCCGTCTTGTAAGTCATTCTTCAGGTATGAATACTTTCACACCAGTGGTATATAAATGCGAAAAATGCAACCATTGGATATTTAAAAAAATCAGACTCTGTTAACGTCAAAGACCATATCATTCTAATGCTGAAATTGCACAGATTTTATTTTAGGTTACCGTTTACTTTTACGCTCTATGAGATTCCAACTCTATTTGCTAGTATGCTGCTCCAAATATCTTACAGAAGTGCCAGGCTAACAATAAGCAAAAAAAATACCAAATGGTACTTGATACAAAACATCGAATAGACATATAACCATAAGCTCCTGATCCAACTCAGGATGGACTATGTTTCTCCTTCGAACCTAAATTTCTTATTCTACACATCTTGTTTACTTTTTTTATAGTTCAAACTAAAAAGAGAATAACAAGAACCCTATTAAAATATCTAGCAACAAAGAACTGTTCATATTTGTGATCCCTGCAGTCAAACTTTTTGAGGACACTGCTGCACGGCTTCAAAAAGACGGTTAAGATAAACAACGACAACAAGACAAGTAACTAATTTTGTGAACGTGCTGTTCCTCGTCCTTAATTTATATTCTTAGTGCAACAAAAAGCAAGGCGCCTTTACAAATCTTCCTTTCTACCTTATGTAAGGCCCGTCTGCTGAGCGATAGTTTCTTACAGAGATCAGGTACTACGAGGTAGCAAGCTGAACACGTATTATTACTAACAACAATAACAAAATAACCATTCCTACAGTAAACAAAAATAAAGACGGTCACAATGGTGCCAAAGATACAAGCAATAACACCAACTAAGCAACACATTAAAAATACTAGAAGTTAAGCAATTACTAGGCTGGATGTCAACGATCTCTGCCGACGGTATGACATGCGGTCTGTGCACAACGTGATTATCATAGAAGGACTCTATTTCCTTAACAATGCCGCACAACGAAAGATTACGAGTCGAAACTTGAACAAACATCGCCATCATCAGCATTATTTTTTATTCATCGGTTAGCCCTTCGAAGTCGGGCTCAAATCGTAAATTAGCTCTTTTCGCACTCTATACATTCTGTTATATTCATGATTTGTATATCTATGCACTAGTCATTCTTTGTCTATACTTCGCTCTGCCCTTTCGACTGGCACGTTCGCCTTTTTGTCTTCCTCTCTCTTCCTCGCTCTCTCCCTCTCCTGAGTTTCTTAATCCATTAGCTAATTTACTCCCAAGCAAGGGCACTTAAAATCGCTGCTGTCGTCAACGTCAAGCCGCTGGGCATGTTGAATCTTGGATCGCAGCACGCGCCTCAGACGTATGGTGGGTATGGGGAAATAGCTGATGAGCTAAAATCGACTGTGAAAGCTACCCAACCAAGCTTATCACCGCCCAGTCCGGGTTCGTTCTTTCTATAAGCAACAACACTGTCTGAATCCGTTCCAATGGTACTCTCAACTACTTGCTACTGTAGGCTACGTATTCGGTTCTAAAAATGAACCGAGTCCCGACTCGGCTCGGCTTCTAGGAAAATTTGTGTCACTCTATTATACAATACAATGCAAATTCGAATCTTAGGTGTGGATCTCTCCACAAGTCTCAGCTACAATGGTTTGCCTGCCTTGGTACTTTTATTAGTGTATATTAAAATAATCTTTATCGGATTCGAATCATTGCGCTTGGTGTTCCTAGGGTGACCCCGTTCGGTCATCACCGTTGCCAATCGACCTTGTATCTTGACTTTTCGTTGTTCAGCGTCTCTATGTTGCTGCGTCGTAGTCTTCGTCGCCTTCTAATTAGTTAGCACACTTATTACATAACACCCACGCCTTGTCTCTCGCTACCCCTGTCTTCCCCGCCCTGATGTATCACTTGAAGGCAGAACCCCATTAAAATTACCACATATGTACAGACTTTCTCCCCTGGACCCAATATAATGGTAGTACTAAAAATTGCTGCTACTATTTTGTATTATAATAATAGCACTAACAGATAGGGATCAATGCACTGTCGTCATCACAACGTGGCTTTATCGTTCGGTGTTTGTTTTTGTTTTCTTCTTTTTAGCTCTATTTTCCTCATCACTTGATCGCCTAGCCGCTCGCTCATGCATTCTCTGATTCTCTCGCTCACTTTCCCATATATATATATATATATATATAACCCTCTCGTTCTTTATATTACTAAGTGACAATGTCGCTGTTACGCCGTTGTTGTTGTTCACCGCAAGCTTGGCTGTCTCCCCGACTGAATGTTCCAAGACGCAGCGACCTCAAACAGGTATCGAGATGGTAATGATGATAAAATAGCGGCCAACGACATATATACGCCATATTGAACAGCTCAACGAGAACAATTGAGAGAGACACATGCACCGAGACGCACTTACACAGAGCCAAACAACCATACGGCACTCACAGCCTAACGTCGACAAAGCGGCAGTAGCAAACTGTTTTGCAAAGAGCTTTTGGCTCTAGTATCCAGCGGAATCATTGTCAGCTTTCGATGTGGCCGCAATCATGCACATTGGTTCGTCGGTCTGCCTACATGACCGCCTGTCTGTCTGTCCGTCGAGTTACTCATCTTGGAATTGTTTTTCTACTTCAGCCACCTCTCGTCTGCTCCTTTTTACCACCACCACCACCTTCATCCCTTCGTCGTTAGTGATAATATAAATTACTCGTGTCGTCTTTTTTTCTATCATCCTGCCGTCATCATTCATATCATGGCTATATCTCCATTTGCATCAACGTTATCTTCGCCACCACGACCATCGGGATCACCAGCCAGCCAATTCCAACCAACCACTCAGCACTGTGTTATTTTACGCAAGCACCTTCTTTCTCTTCACACTCACAAATAGGCGCATTAATCTACACATCTTGAACCATTAAAATCATATCAATCGTTCGAATCAGGCATGCATGTGCGTGCGTACCAGGTCTGATGATCCGATGGCAACAACAACAAGAACAACAACAGCAACAACGGCGACAATAGCGACACCAGTTTGTGCTAGCTTGTTCGCTACCCGTTCGTTTTATGTCCCAGTGCTATGCCACTCACGTCTTTCCACCCACCCCCAGCAATCGGGTGGCAATCGATAAACGATCGCTCGGCGTCACAAACGCTACAAAAGGAGACTGACTAATGACACGTGAAGCAAATGACGAATAGGGAACGATAAACGCGACTCGCCAACTTCATTTAGTTGCTCGAGTTCAAAAATGCTTCTGCGGTGGCGCTCAGGACAGCCGAAATCTCCCCTGTCACACCATTGTTAGCCTCGCGCGCTGGTCTCTGTGTAGTAGTACTGTTCTCGCTGGTGGTTCGTTCGCGGGTGTCTCTCGTACGTCACGACTCCCCCTCACTTCAAACTGACTTCGCCGCTATCTGTGAAATCTCTATCTAGGAAACTATCGACTACCGTGGCTACTGGTAATGCTGCGCTGCTCAGGATGCGTTTTCTCTCTTCCTCTCTAGCCTCGCTGGCCGCAGGGAATGCCTCGCCCTTACTATTCTGCTCTCACTTGCCGCCGTTCGTCAACGCATTCGATAACCTGCAAAGTATTACCATTAAACATTCATAAATATACAAATATATATACACACATAAACAGACATATCAGGGAATAATTGCAGATTCTATGCAAAATCCTCAATACCCATAACAGAGTCTGGATATGTGTTCTCCAAAAAAGGGTAGAATTAGCTTACTAGAGGCAGTATGTTATTGATTAAACTCAATATTTTGGATTCTAAGATATACATATGTAACGTAGTTGCGTCAGGTTAGTGACCACTCAGAAACGCAATGCGGCGGCTATGCCGGCAAAATGTGACGAGCATATGACTGGGCTGATTGAATACAAATGAACTCAGCAGTGCTTTGTTTTTGTGAGTAAACGAAAAATTGTTCAAACAAACCCTTGCTTGCGTGAAGCTATGCTTTTTCACTACTAAACAGTACTGAAGGCGACTGTCTTATTAGCGAATATTCATTCGCACTTCACTAGCCGGCCGCATGAAACGTGCCTATATATAAAGGTAGCATACGTTATGCGATATAACAAACCATCGCCTAGCCACCTGAGCTCTTTTTCTGCAAAATGTAAAGCTCGTTCTTTTTTGAGAAACATGATTTCCAGTGACGATAAATGAATCGCCTAGAACAATATAAATGACACAAGGTCGAGGCGAGGCACTGGGCCCAACACCGTTGCGTCTGATTAATACTACTACTAAAATAAATGTTGGTATAATTGCACTAGCAACAATGTCTGAGTATAAACAGAGCTGTATTACTGCAGCATACCATTCCATTGCCTCGTCGAGACCGTCGCCTTTAAGCGCACTCGTTTTGAAGATCTGGAACGTGCGATCCTTAAGGGCGTCTAGGCCAAGCGCGCCATGCATCTCAGAAACAGTTAGAGCACCTGCCAAGTCCTGCTTATTAGCGAGAACCACAAGAATTGCCTTCTTCAACTCCTCCTCCTGCGACCAAAATTGCGTAATGATAGCGTTAGATACATCGACAAGAGCTCAGCAATCCAAGGTACATTAAAAACACATATGTATATATATATATATATACTTCATGTAACAGGAATCTTGTTACAAGAATAACTGCTGCTATTCCCTGTAACAGAGTCAAACATATATAAAAAAAAATAAGCAGGAACATGGCGTAACTTTATATTTAGCGTTGGGATTTCAGGTCTCCCCATAGAAGTTATGCAAGAGTGGGATCTTCCTTGTCTCTTCCTCCTACTAGCTTGGTGTGAATGCATTTTCTGCTTAGGAGAAAGCATAACTATAATAATAGTAAATCCGCATCAAGGAAATCTTCTCCTTTGCGACGGCATATCTGGTAAACTGTCTAATGAGACATTCAAGTAAAATACTCAACTTCGGACCAAATCCAGGCAGAGTATTTTTTTTAACTTTACAGCTATAATGTGTTTCCTTTCAATACTTGCCATTCAATCCATATTAAGGTAATCGATTATGTAACAAACAGTAAAATATTATAATACTTCATAAAAAAAAGTAAATATACGTGGCTTTCATTGGAAACCTTAAAAAAAGCACCTAGCATAGATTATTCGTACTCGTGCGATAACACACAAGTACATTTCATGTAACGGTCATGGCAGTTTACCAATTTTCGAGTCCCTACCCAGCTGCATTGGAGGTCTTTTAATTCTAGATCATCTTCTATGGACTGGGAGTCACCATAAGTCATAACTTCAATATACCGAGGGCCTGACATATTAGATATCTAGAGTTTCCCCAACAAACCTTATGGCGATATAGCCGTTGACTCTCAGCAATATGATTTATAATCTATACTCAACGAGCATAGAGATAACAACAATGACTAGCGCACTAACCCCCCTAGACCACACCGCGAGATAAATAAATTTATATACATATATATATAAATAAATTTCCATAGGTGAAACGGTAGAAGACTGTTCAATCCGAGTCAACTGAGAGAGCACCCATGATGTCGGTTCTAACCTCAAGCATGCTGACGAGCTCCTCTTTAGAAATGCCAATGCGATCCCGGTCTGCACTGTCAACCACATAGATTATGGCGTCCGTGTTGCTGTAGTAACAGCGCCAATAAGGTCGGATTGACGTCTGACCTCCAAGGTCCCAGACTTGGAACTTCAAGTTTTTGTACGTCACCTGTGACAGCGGCAAAATAGTTTTAACTATATTATTGCAGCAAAAACAACAACGAGCTCAAAAGCAGCACACCCTGTGCTCAATCATTTACGATAATTGTTTTTCCTTTTATTTTTAATCGAAGCAAGGTGTTGCATCTTGACTCTATCTAAACGTGCCCGTCCCATTCTGCGCCTACTGTGACGGCGGCTTACTTATTCGACTGATTCGTTGTATTCAAATTGAAAGCCATGCGAGCCAATTCATGTAGCCCATAATTATAAGTTTAAAGCTCAAGCCATTTCAAATGTAAGACTAAGCCCACAATGTTTTCGCAGGCCCAGTCAGTAGCTGCCATGTATAAGTACATAGTCTAACAACAATAGATCTAACCCACCACACGTACCTGCTCTACGTTGAAACCAATTGTCGGAATGGTCGTTACGACCTCGCCAACCTGCAATCTACAATTACAAAACAATCAAGACAGGTTCAGATATTACCAACAGGAATATAATAAAAGACGTCACATCAGACACGACCAGTTAGACGAATGTCTGTCCAGCAGATGCACACATGTATGCTGAGTAATTTGCTTATTGGACCGCACAACTCGTATATATTTATATATATATATATATACACATACATATAAGAGTCATGTCGCCAACCAGAGTCGGAAGAATGGGTTTCATGAGTACAACGAAACGCATTTTCCCGACTTATACGTGATTTGATTTGTTGTTCAAGTGAGGTTCTATTGTTTCTTATACACGCCAGATAGATACCTGTAAAGGATGGTTGTCTTCCCCGCGCCGTCCAGTCCTAGGATGAGAATTCGCAGTTCGCGGCTACCCAGCAAACTCCTAAAGTAGCTAATCACACCACCTGTAAAGACGCGCGCATGCCACAGACACACCACCAGATCAGAAGAACACGGTTGAAGTAAAAAACAAGCAATCTAAGTGAAACTCTGAAAAAAGCGAAAACCAAACATAAAAAATGAGAATCGAAAAATAGAATAGTGAGAATCGGGATCAAGTAACAGGGAACGACGCCACAATGAGTAGGCCCACCGTACGACAACTCTGATAATACTTAACCAGAATCGGTAAATAGAGGAATCATCAAATAGACACACGGTGTGTAATGTGTTAATTGATCGCCTAATCTTTGACAGGCCCGATACCGCATAATTAGTGCGTGTGCCAGTTCTGCCGAAGTTAATTAATAGCTAAGGCAATAAATGAAAATAAGATTTCCTGCATTCCATATATATATATATATATATTCGATGGGCAACATATGACAAGTGAATACAACATGTTCGACAACGCCGCATTGGCAACACAAGCATACAACATCAGCATCGCCCTGATACGACTAGAAGAACGAAACTAGCGATTAGGTGCAAAAGCACTTCTCAGAGTTAATCATCTATTAACTCCAGGCAATCACGGATGTCGGATTCTCCCCTGTGTGTGGGTGTGACCCCCCGGAACTGGATCTTAGGCAAGTATATCAAAAGATCATATAAGACATGTTTCTGAGTTTAAAAAAAAAAAAAAAAAATATATATATATATATATATATATATATATATATATATATATATATATATATTATCATTTATTTAAGTGAAACAAAGTATACATTTGTTCTCATATAAATAAATATATAAATGATCATTTATTTAAGTGTAACAAAATATACATTTGTTCCCATATATATATATATATATATATATATATATTAACATACACGTGAGACATACGTTGAATTTGCGATATGTATGCTACAAAGTGCCTGTCTGTTACTAACTAGCGGCAAACAATTTACTCATTATTACTAATTGTTGTTGTTGTTGTTGTTGTTGTTATAACGGTAGTCATTAATACTATCACTACTACTATTTGTATCTCGTATATTATTGGAAATTCCTAGCAATACATCTCAATTGAGCGCGAGTACCACAACCGCCTCGCAACCTACCCATAATGCTGCCGGCGCCTAGGTGTCCGCCGCTGCCGATTACGTGGAAGGAACAGCGGCTCCCTATTAATGGAGACAGTCGTCGTCGGGGTGGTGGTGGTGGTGGTGGTGAAGGTTCTTCTATTGCTGATTCAGTTGTATAGCTGATATCGGTGTTGTTGCTGGAGGTGGTGGTTCTTGGTGCTGTTCTTGCTGTTGATCGCACCAGATGATAGTACCAGATGTAGTTGTAATGGGGCAGAACGAGTAGTGCCATGGAACAAATCAACACACACGCACGCACGTTCGTTAGTGACTTCAGTATCAGCATCAGTATTAAAGTACAATTATTAATTATTATAATGATAATGATAACATCAACGACCATCCAGTCAACTGTATGACGACGAAAGCCGCCTTGTTAAACTACACCGTGACCACTATTCTCACAATGGGTTATAGTTAGTATTATTCGTATTTTTCTTCTTCTTCTTCTTCTGCCTGTCTGCTGTTGGACTCTATTTTAGCCGACATTTTATACATAGCCGCCGGCATGTACGAAGGCTGTTGCTGCTGCTTCGAGACACCACACCCACGCAGGGCACCAATGCATACACACACAAGCCTGGAGTGGAGCAATGTACAAGCTAGAGGAATACGATCGAGAACTACACTATGGAGTTAGTCGGCCACGATCACATCAAACAGCCACCACCACCACCACCACCCAAACTAGCACAACAATATCGATCGTCGAGTTAACCAATAAGGAGAAATAATCAATAAGAAGTATCTCGGGATCGAGCTTACTTAACCACCACCATGGTCGTTCCCGCAACAACAACAAAAAATACGATCGAACGGCTGGACTCGAGAGGGCGAAAAATAGGGGATCGAACATGCACACTTTTAGCAAATGACCACACAAATATAGATACCGAGAGAGACAGAGGGATAGAGCATGACAGACGGAGGAGTAATCAATGTCCACGAGTTAACAGCTGCAGCAGCAGCAGCAGGAGCTGCACCAGCAGCTAGCCATTTTTGTGTGTTGTTTTGTTTAGTTTCTTCTCTTCTTCGAGAAGCACTCCCAACAAGGTGTTATCCCGGCTAGTGAGTTAGATGGTTAGTAGTGGTGTTCTTGTATCCTGTATATCATGGGGTATAGAAAATTAACTAGCAGGGATTGCTGGTATTGTCTATTTATTTTCACTATCACACCCTGTGATTGTCGATGACGACGACGATGATGATGATTACGCTCGAAGACGTCAAGTCTATTATATAGTCAATTATATCTATATAGTATTTTTTTTATGGCTAACTACTTCCATCACTACAACCTTACTACTACTACTACTACTACTCCAAAGTGCGAACATAACAAAGTTTTATCAATACACTGGATCAATCATACACTACTTCTATTAGATTAACTAGTACAACTTTACAACTTATATTCCAACCAGCACGGCGACAACTTGACGGAGGACGGCTGACAGAGGGAGAATGACAACTGACTGACAATAAACTGTAAAATAATGCAGTCACTCACTCACTCACACACGAATTGTACCTGGACTGAATCGAAGAGTGGTGGTGGTGCCACGACTGTGGCCACACGACACGAACAGACACAAAACCCACAGAGAGACAGATAGATAGATAGACAGGCAAACAGACACCGCCGTACTGAGTGACAAAACCACAGAACGATCAAAGACGACGACGACGACGACAACAACAACAACAACAACAGCGCTAGCAACAATAGCAACAATACAAGACTGGAAAAACGACGACGACGACAAGACACTGAGCCGCGCCCGGTATCGAGCGACCGAACGTCCGTCGGTCGGTCGGTGTTTACCGAGTCGACGTCAACAAGAAGCCGGCCGCCATTTGACAACAGCTGGTGCCGAGCAGGTGGCTCGAAAGGCTAGTAGCGCTAACTTTCCTCCTCTCCCTTGCCCCTGGCTGAGAGGCTGGGCGGGCGGGCGGTCCGTCAGAGCGGCCGGTTGGTCCCACACAGTTTCAGAGAGTATGTCCGGTATCGTTGAGAATGATGTTAAAAGGTAGGTTTACGCTGTTTCAACGTGTATTATAATAATCGGTGTGCACATTTTGCGTTCATAGATGGGCTGGCCATTTACGTAATGGTGAATTATTTCCTGTTGTTTGTGTTGCTGTTGTTGTTGCGTGTGTGTTATCGTCGTCGTGGTCTCGTCATATGGAATGTATACGCCGACCGAGCAAACATATGTCGTCATAAAAGATGACGTAGAGTTCTCAGTCATTTAGTTAGTTGACATTGTAATATTTCTACATGCATGTAAGGGACGATTTGTATATGTAATACCGATGAATCGCATAGCTGCTCTATGACAACAACAGAATTACCTACAAGGTGATTGCCACTTAATTTTTGCTGGATCGCTATGATGTTATGCTAAAATAAAAACGATTTTAAAACAAATGTTGTAATTTTGGACAAACCCGTGCCACAACACTATCCGATGGTCAACGACTAAAGCAGACGACACCGGCTAAATGGCAATACTGCTAACTAGCCGCTTAAATACGCTGAATTTAGCGCACTCAACTCCGTAGTTTGTATAAGTTTACCACAAAAGAAACAACATCAGTATTACTAACGATTTTGTGATATGCGCTCATACCAGCGTTATTAATGCCGCCGCGGCAGAAGCAGCAGCAGCAAAAACAACAACAACAACAGCTCAACTAAAGCCATTCATCCATTCAAATGATAGTGTCACGTCGAAGCATGTAATCACACGTCACGTTAGAAACACGTCACGGCTACAATCTCGCCGCAGTAATGCCAAATCAGGCATCATCAAATCATTGTACAAGCTAGAACGCACACGTTCTAAGATTAATACTAATACTGTGCATCAAATAATCTGGCTGGCTGTTGCGGCGGGTGAGTGGGTGCTTGCGTGAGTGAGTGATCCAGGAATGATAGAGCTATTTGACGCGCTGCACAAACACACACTAGGCGGCGCTGAACAAACAGAACTTCAACATTACAGATGCGACCACATTAGAGAGAGAGAGAGATAAGGATTACAAGCAAACGCAAGCTACTTCTGCCCCGCAAATAGATTCATTCCTGCAGCAGCAGGAAGATTTCTGCAGTAGCAGCAGGACGATTCCTGCAGTAGCAGCAGAAAGATTCCTACAGTAGCAGCGGATAGATAGATGCTTGGAGAAGCAGCGTAAATTTTATTTCCAATAAATGTAATTAACATTTACATTTTAAATAAGATGTTTTTTGTTTGTTTAGAGGTTTCGGAAATGCGTAATGCACGCATGCGCTACTAGCAGTCGTTTGGGACATTCAAACCCACTATCCTCCCTCCCTCCCCAAGGGTTTAGATTCTAAATAAGCTGGCAGCTACAGCTAAACCGTAGACCGGAAAAACAGACCGGCCGCTAACCGTCAGAAAGCAGACGACGATTATTGAGCAGCAGACGACGCTCGGACTTCAACACAAAAAAAAGGAGAAGAAGCGGGCGAACTGGCAGTGTGAGACGAGTACAGAAAAAGACGAAACGGAAGAAGAAGAAGTAGCAGTTGGAGGAGGAAGCAAGAGAGAGAGAG
The DNA here is from genome assembly GCA_003439945.1 of Dermanyssus gallinae. Lineage (NCBI taxonomy): Eukaryota > Metazoa > Arthropoda > Arachnida > Mesostigmata > Dermanyssidae > Dermanyssus > Dermanyssus gallinae. The sequence continues at coordinate 156,418 of QVRM01005373.1, forward strand.
AAAGCGCGAGGAGGAGGCGAAGCAGACGACGACGACGAGAGAGGAAGAGGCGAAACAGGCGGCGACAGCTCTAGCAGACGCTCACGAATCGACAATATGATGCAGTGGCGGCCAATAGCAATATAGAGAGAGACACTTATTAGACATGCGGCCTGTACTGCACTCGAATCGGTAGCGAGAGAAGAGAGAGAGAGAGAGAATCAGAGAGAGACTCCTGAGCGCTGCGGCCTGTACAGACACACTCGCATAAGCTACGTTTGGCGTTGCTGGTTGATGGTTCGTAGCGTTGGTGCTCAGGTGCTTGGATGGTGATCGATCACTTATAGTGGGCAATCGGGCAAAATGCCGTGGTGATTGGTGTTGTGTGTTGTGTATTGGGAGTGTGGTGGATATATGCAGATAGATAGATCTCGTGGGTTTGTTGAGAGTACTGTGTATACCGAGTGTGCAGGTCCTGGCTGTGTTCGTGCTCTGTGTGTGTATGTAAGTGTGTCTTTGTTGGTTGCTTGTTTGTTTCTGCGTCTAGGCGGTAAGCTTGGTGGCGCAGTTATAGCTGTTTGGCGTTATTACTAGACGCTTGTACAAACCTCACACAATTATAAATATTTAGTGTTGTGATTATCGTTCTTATCATCATTATTATTATTATTATTATTATTATTAATTACAACCAGCCACCAGCGAAGCAAGCGGGTGTTCTCGAGGGGGATAAGGCTAGCGTTCGTTGTAGTAGAATGGTGTTTTTATGTTCTTGGTTCACAGTAGCTCCCGCTAGTCCTCTCTCTCTCTGCTCGAATAGGCGAGACTTGGTGATTGGTGACGACTTAGCGAATTGTAGAATGGTCGTCGCCAGGAGTTAAGGCAACGCCTATTGCCTACAACACCATACAATCATAATAATAATAATAATAATAATATTATTTACAACAGTACTAATCATAATTGCACTCTAAAGTGAAAACTCTTGGTAGTTGTCGTCGTATTCGGTAATGAGCGTTGTTGTTATGGTCATCGTTGTCGTTACCGTTTATGTTGTTGTTATCGGTCGTATTGTTGTTGTTGGTGTTGTTATTGTTGTATGGTTATTGATCGTATTGTTGTTGTGGTTATTGCTTGTGTTGTTGTTGTCGTCGTCGTCGTCGTGGTTTTTCTTCTGGCTGTTATTGTTGATTTGATCTGCGCTGCGCCGTCGTTTTCCATAGCTGACGACGACGCAGCTACCCATCCCGTCAACTAACGACAAATCTAAACCATTTCTCGACTCGAGACTGCACCACCGCCGCCGAGATCGAAGCCGAGAGAGACCGAGTCGGAACGAAGATCTTTGACGGAGCGTTGACGGCTTCCGTCATCACCATCATCAATCTCGAGAGAGAGAGAGAGAAATAGACCACTGGTCCCGTAGATGATAAATTTGTGGCTGATGTGCGTGCACTTATGTGTTTCAGTCCAAATGACCATTACCACTCCTGCCGTTGATGTGTGTGCGTGTGTCTTCTCATCAGTCGAAATTTGACAGTATTTATGTTTCATTGTGTATCAAATATTGTTTGATTGTGTTGCGCACTTTTTCTCTCTCTCCCTCTCTCTCTCTGTCCCCAGTCCGTTCACTCTCCATCTCTTTTTCCCTTTTGTACTTGGCATTTCGTGTCGTATGCTTCGTCGTTTAGTCGACTGAAACTTAACCAACCTTCCCCCCCCCTCTTCAGCTCGTTCTCGGGCTTTAGGAGTGGAGTTTAGCTGGTCACTAAACTCCACTCTTTTGTGCCATCTTGCACAAACCCGCTGCCAAATTGCTCAAATGTAAGGGAACTATTCTTCTGTGCAGTAGACAAACAAATCACACTGTCTCTATGTGCGGTATCTTCTGTTTCCTTCAGCTTTTGCTGATGCTGCCGTTTAAATCTCAACCTTTTCGGCTGGCGTCGTCACTGCACTGCAGCCACTCGGTATTGCTCCTTATTGCTCCTACGTTACTACGTTCTAGTTGTGGCCTTATTGGCGGCGTTCAGTGTTCAGCGCAACAACAATGGCTGCTGCTCTTGTTGTTGTTGTTGTTACTGCTGCTGCTGATCAGCGAGCGATCTCACCACCGTCTTGCAACCTGTCTTGTTGTTGCTGCTGTTGTTGTTGTTGTTGCCATTGTTGTCTCTGTTGATATTGTTATTATAATTTTTAATATTTATTGTTCATATGTGAAGTGTGCTGCTACTAGAGACGGGACTCGGTTGGTTATCTGGCTGGCTGGCTGATAATTGATGTTGGTGGTGGTGGTGGTTTAATTTGGTCGTCGTTGTCTGCTCTCGGTCAGAAAATCGTCGTAGTCGAGTAGCTGATACTGATGCTGTTGTTGTTGTTGTTGTTGTTGCTATTGTTGTCACGACAGGAACATCAACGTTAACGTAACGACCACCTAGCTGTGCCGGCGGTGGTCGGACTCTGCCACAACAGCGGCTTGCCTCAACAGCAGCAGCAGCGTAAGCCAGCAGCGCACAATCTCACAGACAGAAGTCTTCGTCAGCAGCACCAGCCTCCGAAGCAGCAAGAGCAGAGAAGCAGAAGCAACAGTATCGACAGGCTGTGTCAATCGGTTGATTGGTGATCTCGTCTCGTCGATCTCGGTCGCTGTCTTGCCCGCAAGCCGGCCGACGCTCAACAGGAGACAACTCAAGAAATCCCGGAAGAATCATGACGGACGCCGGCTTCTTCAGGGTAGGAAAATGCATGCGCTTTCGGCGCTTTCACACACACCACGTTCGCTTTCGCTTTTTTCCCTCCCTTTTCTTCCTTTCTTCTGCTTGTACCGCGGAAGCGTTTGCTTCGATACAGTTTGTTGTTGTTGTTGTTGTTGTTGCTGCTTGTTATTGTTGGTACTGTTTTTGTTGTTTCGGCCCATCTGCGCTGTTCATCCTCATCGTCATTATTCAAACGCAAACGATCTGCAATTACCCCCCCCCCCCCCCGCCTGCCCCCCCACATCCCATGGGCCCACCCCCAAGTCTTTTTAGCGCTCTGCCAGCTATTTGATCCCCTTCGAACCTCCGCCACCTGCCGCTTAGATGTACTCGCTCTCTGTTACTGCTGATGTGTGTATATTACTTTATGGCGATGAAAAAGCAATGGTTCTTCTGTATGTGTATATATCATTGCATAAGTGAAGATGGAGATTAGCGAGCAGGACATTCATTAATCAATATAGGTACATGAGAATATTGATTCGTAAGTAAAGTACACGTTTCCAAATATATATATATATATATATATATATATATATATTTCTGTATTATACAATTGGGATCGATCCCTCTATGACGCGTAATTAGTACGAGACGCCAAACACTCTTTGGTCGTGTAGCCCAGTAATTACACCTAGTTAGAAGTACGAGCGAGCATAAATGAGCACACATTTAGGTAAAGTCTACTACTGTACAAGTGTGCACCAACTTCGATCAGGTTTAGGATTGAGGGTTCGCTATGCTTAGTTCTGCGGTGATTGCAAGCTAAAGCGAAAATTCATTTGATAAGAAAACGCCCGAGTTTATTCATAATAGCTTTGCGTCTAAAGATCCGATGCGGGTAACGATTTTGCTATGAATTAATCCTTACGGATCGGGTCATTCTCATACTTTCCTGACTTAGGTGGCCAATTTTAATATGTGATTTGGCCGTATGGGCCCATTTCGCTTCCTGTTCGTCTAATGCAGGGTACTAGCGCGGAGCAGGACAACCGCTTCTCGGACAAAGAGAAAAAACTGCTCAGGTCATTAAAGTTTCACGAGGCGTTGTCGACGAAAGTTGACATGAATCGAGTTCAGCTGGATTCGCTAAAGCCGTGGATCTCTGAGAAAATTACCCAGCTGCTCGGTATCGAAGATGAAGTCGTCATTGAGTTCGTGTTCAATCAGCTTGAGGCCGATAGGGTGAGTCTGGCAAACACGACCAAATAAGTCGCTTAGACTTTGACTGTTTTTTTTAACGAAAGAACTTTAAACAAATACATTAACAAGGTGAGTATGCATCCTTAATTTGTGAATATGTATTTTTATTGTGTGTTTGTTGATTGAATTTTTTGAATGGTATTTTAGGGTAACATCGGTAGTACTCTATAGTGCAGCCAACACCGATAGAAAATAAAGGGAAATAGAAACCTAGGATAGCTAGACCCGGCGGTACATCGATATGAAGAAGCGCAATAAGGCGTTAGAGAGCAGGAAAAGCAATGATGCGAATTAATTAGCTTACTGTTCACGTGCCCGTGATTGGAGCCAGTTGTGGACGTTGCGGAAGTGGCAAATGATCGAACGAACGAGAAACTCGCGAGGATCTTATCATTAGAGGGGCTGCGCGGGGTGCGGTGGGTCAGACTGAAAAAGAGCGCCGAGATACTAAACGAGGTACAGACGGACACTTCATGAAACACTGCGAAGAAGACATCGGAGGACATTGGATTAACGGCGTCACTGAAGAGTTTGCCGAATAGATACTGTATAGAACCCTGGGGCCGTGAGAATGTGGCTGGTGTAGCCATTCACCAGGTGTATAGTCATTTAAAACAGCTAGTGAGGCAATATATATAAATATATATATATATATATATATATTATATATATATATATATATATAATTGAAACAACTGGAGCGTAGCGAGAATAACCGCCGATGGAGCCAGGTGCGGAATGCCTGAAAAGCGTGGTTGTATCTTGTCTTTGGCCCTACCGTAGTTGTTGGGATCTCATTTTTGGTGAACTTCTGTTCGACCTATTAGAGACGGCAATCGCAAGTAGGAAATTTTCGTTCCTCCAGTGTGTTCATTTTCAGGTCATGATATAGCGCCTTATTTGTAAGATATATATAATATATATATATATATATATATATTATCAAGGTATACATTTGTGATGTAAGAACATGTGGCACAGCCCGCTCGGGGAATAACTCAAGGCAATATATATATATAGATATATATATTATTAAAATCAGGTATATATTACCTGATAGATTAGTCATCTTTTTTGTTGCTTCGTGGGAATATATAATTTTGTGTTGCTTATAATATGATGCGTAGACTTAGTATTATAGGACAATTAATCATGATTGTCGTTCCCGCGTTGCGTGATGTGCAACGGTTGTGGTCGTCACGAATGAACGCCTAATATGAGAATGAAGTTTTAATAACGTGATACTTCCGTTTTGTAGTTTCCAAATCCGAAAACAATGCAGATCAATATGACTGGATTCCTGCACGGCAAGAACGCGCGCGAGTTTATGGGCGAACTGTGGATCAGATTGGCGGCGGCCCAAGCAGGCAAGGGCGGTGTGCCTCCTGATCTTCTCGACAAGAAGAAAGAGGAGATCCGCATTAAACTCGCGGTTAGTTGATGTGATGGACAAGCGATGAAAAATACAACTTTTGGTGGCTTGGCCTGAGCCACTTACTTGGCGGTTGGCGGTCGTTCTCCTACGTACTTCACCACAGATATGTTGAATCGGCGGGACGAAATCCAGTTCCCGGAGAGTGAGAGGAATCTAGCGAGGTTCAACAGGTTTATTCGAAAGGAACGACACTAACTGCGACTTTCAGTCACTTACATTCTTACCCACTTGATTCATTGATTGACTTTCCGCCGGTCAATGAAACGTGTGCGTCTTATCTTAGCCATTGTAATAATACGTATTATGATTATTGTTTGAATGGCTTCCTGTCCCTACTGACGGGCTTTTGCTAGAGTCGTGTCAGTGTGTCGCACATAGAGCAACAGTCTGAAGTATTTTTGCAATTAGATTAGTCAATCGTACAAACTGATCATAGTCAGGCTGCTGTTCTGACTATCTAGCTATTGTTACCCAGGCGACAGACACACAAGATCCACTTTTAGGATATTACTTATTTCGATCATGTTTTTGGGTATTTATTACAAATGTGTACTAATAACGGATTTCAGACTGACGACTGTTGTTCCGATCATGTGAGCAATTTATGTTTATATAAGTATAGGCGTGTGTGTCTGTAACGCGTATGCGTATGGGGCAAGCGTTCGGACTATCATGTGCATTTCGAGTGTCTTGTGTAATGAAGTTCTAACGAAACGAAATTTACATCATCCCAGGCTGAAGAGCGCGAAAGAGACAGAGACACCGACGCAGGAAAACTGTCCGGCCAAGCGTAAGTGCACTCATTATCAGTTACAAATTATTAAGGCTTTCTTCTCGTTCGTAGTAGAATGAGTGTTTGGCTTCCTTTTTTTCTGCGGCCACACGGCCTATCGGCTGTTTGTGCGTTTTACTGCTGCAACTTACTGCGACGTCTTTGTGTGGACGTCGTCTGTATCAGAAATTACCCTACTATGTACTACTACTACTACTACTGCGGATTAAGTAATTTCGTTTACGAGATTATGCGGGCGGTTCACAAGGTAACGATTCTAGTCGTTGCGCGCTCTACAACGTCCTTGCGTGCTTGATTTTGGTTATACTCAGGCTTAGCGGACACGTAAAGTCTAGTGTGCATGCTGCTGTTTTGAATAAGACGGTTGGTCTACTTCTGAAGACCATTCGACAGATAGTATAGCTATGCCTGCCACTGCCTTTTATATTTGCTGGATAAACATCGAGATTTATTTGGAACCATTTTTTGTATGACTGGTTTCCTCTTATGAAAAATTTGCTTATGTATGTAAATGTGGTTAACTCAGATACTTATTTAGAAGTGGAAACCGGATTATCGGCGTGCGTTTTGCTTTTGATACAAATTTGATGCAGTGTACTGCCCTGTTGGGGTGAATTAATTATGGCAGCTCTCAATTTCCTTATTAAAAGCTGTGTATGCTCCTTTAACGAATTGTTAAAGGTTTTTTTATCATTGTCAACGGTAGTCTACACTGGCTTTGGATTTAAAGGTATGGAGACTATTTGAAGGTAGCGTCACAATCTGATCGTAAAATGTGCGTGTCACTAGCATATACGTTTGCATCGTTATTTACTAGTTTATAATTCGCGTTACATAGATACATTAATATATATATGCACATCCGTGTAGACGGATAAGCGTACGATACGCTGCAAACTCTATGTAGTACTCCCCCAAACAAACGCCCGTTCTATAGCCCAGTATATATAGCCCACAGAAGCGCAGCTTTTTTATGTCAGAAGAGTGTGCGAAAGAAACGTGCTCAAAAATGCATTGGGATTGAAGCGTAAAAGAGGCGCCGCGAGCGTGAGGGGAAATAGGTGGCGAGCTGTCTCGACAGACTGTGGGTCTAAAAGGCGATTCGTTTATTGGCAGTGGCCGAAGAGGCGTGTTTGTGTGGCAGTTGTGCTGTGAGTTGCTGCTCGAACTTGTTGAAATGCAACAGAAGCAGCAACAACAACACAGCAACATCAACAGCAGCAGCAGCAGCAACAGCCGCCGCAGCAGCAGCGTCTCTACCACTTGCACCCCAATGTACACACAAAACAAACCATCTACAGGTTGGCGAAGATATCGGCACCGACCACGGCTGGAGCAGCAGCGGCGTCCACGGCAGGCTCGTCTCCGAATGCAACCGCCGTGAAGAGAGAGCCGGATGGCTCCGGAGACCACGCGGCCACCACGACATCGACAGCTACAGCAGACACGTGTACGGCAGGGAGTGGAGGGGCCGGCGGTGGTAGTCGTCGAGCTAGGAGTCGTTCCCGTTCGCGTTCCCGCTCTCGCTCCCGTTACAACTCACGATCGCCGCGCAGACGTAGCAGCAACAACAATAGCAACAACAACGGCAACAAAAACAACGCCGCCGCCAACAACAACAGCAGTAGCGGCAACAACCACAACAACAAAAATAACAACAACAATGGCAGCAGCAGCAAAAATAACAGCCGAGCAAACAACAGCAACGCCGCGGCGGCAGCCGACTCGAGTCCGTCCCCTCGGGAGCACCGCCATCAACGCCACCGTGAAACAACAAGGGACTCGCGGAGCAGGGATTCTCGCCGCAGGTGGGTGGTTGAACGAACGCATGTTCACATTTGCAACTTCCATCTGTCTAGGCTGACCTCTCGATCATAGCGATCATTTATTTTCGTTGGGTCGTCGTTTCTGTATTGAATTAATAAATTAAATCACAGACCTTTTGCAGCTCGACTTTGACTACATATTCTGCGCGTCTCTGAAACAAAATTTCAAGATACGCGAAGAAGTGAAAACAACTGGTCCTATATGGGTTTTGTCAGAATTGAAGCCGTAACTTGGAACACCAGCGTCATGGGTTGTGTGTTTGCATGGTCACTTAGAGTTGATTTGCCGAGACCGTAGGAATATTGCCGAATACGACATAGGGAGTAGAGATGTGAGTAGCCGGTGGATAGTCGGATGTGTTGTTAGCCCTGTATTGTCTAAACGTGTATCAACGCGCTCTCTCACGTATTGCAAGATGAGTCCCTAACGGGTGCGGACTACACGCTAGAGAAACGGCATTGCGGGGAGAGAGAGAAGGCTTGTCGGCAGCGCTATAAAGCAAGTATGAAATTTACGCCTAGTTTTCAACGAGCTGTTTTTGATAAATATTAAGCCCATTTTGACTTTCAACGATTAGTGTCGTCGTGTTGTGAGCATGCTAGTCTGCATTTGTACGTGGGACTGCGTTCGCTTGTTTTTGTTTGGTTGTTACGCTTGGCTTGCTCAGCGATTATATGCGGCTATGTGCTCTTGTGCTTGTCGCGCCGTTGTTAAATCTTTGCGGCAGATCTCGGTCAAGCTCATCCAGCAGCGAAGAAAGCGGCGGCGGCGGCGGTGGTGGCGAAGAAGGGGATCGAGGCAATCGGGTGAGTCCGCATCAGCGGCCAGCCGACTCTGTGCAGAATAAGCGCAGCTATCGGGGACAGCGTGACGACTCGGCTTCGCCTCGAAGGTCAACTGGCGATAAGTCGGACAACAGAAGGACCTCTCCTTCTGGCAGAGGGAGCCGAGACCGTCATGGCGGCAGCCCTCGACCCCGTGACAGCAACAGCGATCGACCAGATCAGCAACGACGACGTCGGGTATGCATGCTCATATTGGTTATGTAGACGGCAATCATACAATTAGTATATATTTGTTTAATATTACCATACGCCGTCTCCGACACGTACGCCCTCGCCTATCGTGCACTAGCCAGCGCGGGCGTTGGCCACATCATTCACCAACGGGAGATGCACAAACGGCGCCTATACGCGCATCTCCTTGAAGGCCAAGTCATGACGGCGTTCGGTTTCGAGTACTTAAATAATCTGGCGTTTAGGGCAAGGATGCACTCAAACTGACAAAATAGCTTAAGAAGAAGCTCTTTAGGGCCACAGCGGAGACAAGATTGACCGCATTCTACCGGCAGAGGGTGTCTTCTCTCGTGTGGTTCTCTCGTGAAGTTTCGTCATATTTATTCAGAGAAAGACACCTTTTATGATCCTTCTTTGTCAGTTAACGTCTAGAAAAATTTTCAGTTTTATTTAGCTTTGGTTGTCTAACGTCTAACGTTTACTGGATGTCACATCCAGGCCTTTTTATTTTTGGTCAAAATGTTTTTGTTGTTTTTTATATGACGTACATGTGTAAGCATTCTTGTTAGCAGCTCAAGTTAGAAGCTACATAATTTAGCGATTGATATTAGATGGTCGGTCTAAGCGGATGAGGTGTCTTCTTTAATCTGAGATTTTAATTTCGTTTTCTTTGGTAGAATGAAAGGCGAAGTCGATCTCGATCGCGTGACCGCCGAGAGCGCGATCGACGTACTCCAGTGAAACGGCGAAGCCCGAGTCCAGCACAAAGACGCCGGGGGTCCCCGCTCCGAAGGGAGTCTCCTCGAAGAAGGTACCACTCGATATTTTCTAATCCTTTTGTGTTTATATATCGCCGACAAGAGGGCGGGAACCTTTTTTTCGCCCTAAGGTATCTATCGAATATATAGCATGGCAACACCGCCGCGATAGTAGGGGTTTCTCAGCAAGGGTCTCCCTGTGCTGCGAGGTTAGCGTGGGGATTGGAGGAAGACTACACGTTCAGTTTGGGGCAATTGTATTTCCTTTTACCCGAGAATTAATAACCTATATATATACATTTTTGAAAAATGTGTATTTCTCTATTTTCCTAATTTTTGGCGGCACTTTTGTTTATCTTCAGACCATCTGGTGGCGGTAGTCCACGAAGGCGTTCACCTGAAGGACGCCGGATTTCGCCGGTACGACGTCGCTCTCCTGAGGGCAGACCCAGAGGCCAAATGGGGCCATTGCCTACTCGTAGGCGTAACATGTCCTCAGATGCAAGAATATCCCCGGATGCTAGAAGGAGGTCGCCAGATGCAAGGATGATGTCTCCCGATCCCAGAAGAAGATCCCCCGGCGCAAGGAGAGGTTCACCTGATGCCAGGCGGCGATCACCAGATATTCGGAGGAGGTCTCCTGACGCTAGAAGGAGATCACCCGATGGCAGGAGGATGTCATCCCCTGAGGGCAGACGCATGGGATCTCCTGAGGGGAGGCGGATGTCTCCCGATGTAAGAAGAAGGTCTCCCGCTATGAGACGAAGATCTCCAGACGCAAGAAGGATGTCCTCACCTGAAGCCAATAGGATGTCCCCCGATGCTAGAAGAATGTCTCCTGGAGCTAGAAGGATGTCTCCTGGCGCCAGAAGGATGTCTCCTGGCGCCAGAAGAATGTCTCCTGGCGCCAGAAGGATGTCTCCTGGCACTAGAAGGATGTCTCCTGGCACTAGAAGGATGTCTCCTGGTCCTAGGAGAATGTCTCCTGGTGCTCGGAGGTTATCTCCTAATGATAGGCGAATGTCCCCCAATACGAGAAGAATGTCCCCTGATGTTAGGAGAATGTCTCCTGACGCTAGAAGAATGTCTCCCGATGCAAGGAGGATGTCTCCAGATGCTAGAAGAATGTCTCCAGACGCTAGAAGAATGTCTCCAAATGCTAGAAGAATGTCTCCTGATAGAAGGCGAATGTCGCCAGATGCTCGGAGAATGTCTCCCGATGTTAGGAGAATGTCTCCTGACGCTAGAAGAATGTCGCCCGATGGCAGACGAGTATCCTCCGATATCCGAAGGATGTCTCCCGATGGCAGGCGGTTGTCTCCCGACGCAAAAAGACGCATGTCCACAGAGGGTAAAAGAAGTCGCTCGCCACGCCGCGTCCTGTTGTCTCCCAGGAAAGGAACCTACGGAAGTCCCCCTCCGAGAAGACGTAGTGGCAGCTCGCCTCCTCATCATAGCGTACCAGAGTCGAAACGGCGAAAGAGCACTCAGTCGCCAGACGACGAGCGCTACGAACGAATAGCGGCTGCCCAGAGGGGGAGACGTGAGTTCGGCCGGGAGCAAGTGCAACGGTTGGAAAGACTTCGCAGCCCGGACCCACGGACCAGAGGTAATTCTGCAAACTCAAGTTTGCAATTTCAAGGTATATTCTAGACCGAGCTAACCCTGGTATCCATGGGCTTTTTTAACTCGCGCGGTGTTGAGTTGCCGATAGCCGTGTCGACTATCGATATAACTCTTATGAATTACAGTGCCAAGAATCGTGCCTCGAATAAAAACGTTAGCCTGTAAGTAATTGAAAGTGGTAACTAGTGTTCGAACATTGCAACTGACATTGAGTTTCCTTTGATTATAGAATCCAGCTCGTCGGCACCGCCAGGGGTGAGCCCAACTCGTACACCTAGTCCAACGATTCCTCGAAGTCTCTCGAATGCACCAGTTCGAGCTCGTACCTCATCCAGTTCGCCTCCGCCAAAACGGCCATCGCTCGCTAAGAGCAGTTCGGGCACTGAAGCCGACGAGTCTCCCGAGGAGGAGCGGCGAAAGGACAAGAAAGCAAAAAAGAAGAGCAAAAAGCACAAGCATAAGAAGGATCATAAGAAAAAGAAGAGCAGTAAAAAGGCTAAGAAAGCAAAGAAACAGGTACATGGCGAGGCAACCCCGAAGAGCTGCGACGATCTTCCTAGGACCACTTAAGATAGGAAGGACATTCATGCATCGGTACACTTAGCACATGCAGAGGTTTCCACCAAAAATGTAAACAAACTTAACACAAAGAAGTAATCGCCATTGAGCTTAAACGATTTATATAGTTATACGGAACTTGGTATAGCAGAATGTTGTCTGTGTTTTGAGCGATCGAGACGAGCGCTTACTCTCTCTGAGTGAACATCTGAACTAACAACAAATATTCGCTCAGCTTAAAAACCATATGTAGAATTATCAATTATATCATCCATCCTTTGAGATGCTATTGTATGCATGGATTAGATGCTTGTAAGCGAAAGTGTTTGTTCTAGTGAACAAGAGCTTTCGCATATCGCTTAATTAAATTTAATTCATTTAAAACAAGACTATTAAAATACTCCTCTACCATGGCGGCATTTTCAGAGCGACTCCGAATCAGAATCTGAGAGTGAGGTTGATGACTATGAAGAGAAAGAACGCGTGCTGCGTGAGCGGGCATTACAGTCGATGAAGAAACGCGAAATTGCCACTGGAGACCACCGCGGGGCTCCACTGTCGTCCAAGTCGTCAGAAAGGGAAGACTTTAGGAGATTGAAGAGAGCGAACTCAGAGAGCGATTGAGATGAAGGCGAGCAGCAGAGCCGTGAAACATTCTCGTTTTCGTTAGGCTGATGATTCCGCGCTGACATGGGTGGAATTATAAATAAAGTATCATTTGTGTCTCATCATGTACAATAATGAAACGTATGAATAAAACAAAACCGACGGTTGTCGTTTGATTATCATAAGCTTGCGCTATCGGCAAGTACCAAGCTGCAGCATGATCACTTAGTGTCGAAATACATCTAATTCAAACATTCACACGGCGCCGACACATTATTTGGTTAAGTCGGCACGTACAAAACGTAACTAGTTCACCTGTATTCGAGTCGTGCTTTTTTAGAAAAAAAATTACGCGGATAAATTACATTAAGCTATCATAGAAAGGATTATAGAAACGGTACCTATATTCGTTTTTTTTGCTATGGAGGCAGTATAGGTGCGGTTGCTATTCCCTCTTAATTATTTCGATTTTTCTGTCTCTCATGAATTAAGTTCCACATGGCTACTGGTTGCTTAACTCAAATAGGTGGACAGTCGATAGTAATCTTTATCGGCTACATAACAAAACAAATACCTTAATTTGTCGATTAAGGAAAGGGAAAAAGCAGTCCAACAAAACTAAACGATCTAAAACGGTTGCGTTTGTAATATGGGCTGCGTCCTTCCATCTAACTGGTAACAATGTGTTCGTATGCGCCAGTTTAGCCATGCGGCCCCAAGGACTGTTGGGAAAACCCTAGATAGCTCAACATGTCCGGCCCTCTGTGCCTTAAAAATGTCTCAGGATGAATTCCAACCCCGTAGGGGACGGAGGATGGTCTATAATTAAAATCAACCTCCTTAAAACATGTTTAAGTTCTTGTTTGGCCATTCGTTATGCAGGACACAAAATAAGGATAAACCGTCTATGCGGGACTATAGCATATTCTGCACAACCTGGTCTGAGCTCTCTGGTATTCTTTAAATAGATATCGAATTATCTTAAAGTATTTTTGAGTATATTCGTAAATCATTTGCTTTTTTCAAGCGCGATCCGCACACTATTTATATAATGAGCGCGTGAAGTGAAGGTATAGTCGTTTGCCATAAGACTGTATTTTTAGTCACGTCTATCGCATTTCAGATGCATCAAGCTGCAGGCCTGATCGTGAGCGCGTCTTGGCAGCCACTTCTCTGCTTTTTTCTTTCAACTCCTATTGATGAAAACATACCGGTCACTAAACTGACGAGTATCGGAGTATCAATGTGCTGTTGAATGGTGAACGTGTCGTTTATTGGTGAGCGGCATACATCTAAACATATTTTATAATAGTCTTTGCATTGTGTTACATGTGGTATGGCTGGACAGCGACAACTGCAGTGAACAATAACCCGTTGCCTACTTAACATCACGTGGATTGTAGGGCATATTTCTTACAATGACTATCTGAATATGTTTGCGAGTAAAATTGACTTTAGCACATTCTGGCCTTCTTCGAAAGCGAGTTATCGTCTCTAACTCGAGCTTTGTTTGAGCCGGTCGCAACAAACAGCCCCAAGTCCTCAATATTTGTTTCATATTTTATGGATGGTTGTGTGAACAACCTTCAATTGAAGCATAAGGTCTGTCACTAGAACTACAGCCTTTTTAACATGATTTCCTTGATTGACTGGCCTGGAAGGAAGCGTGAGTAAAAAAATACTACTCGAGGCAAGTATACTTACTTATGTGTGTTTCGTGATGCCAATCAGATTGTAGCAGACGATGCTTACGTGTATGCCCTTGCCTCTCGACAAGGTCCGACCCTTACCACCGTGGCGCGCCACCGAAACATGCAGCTCTCGCCCATTTAGACCAGCCGGCCGATGGAGCGAAGCAGCTGGACCACAACGTTTACCGTTATCTGCGCTGCGTGTTGAAGCTTCAGTGTCCGTTCTATGCTCGGCTCGTGGTGGGGCTTTACCTCTGATTTATATTTAGGCACATTGTTGCTGTGGTTGCTGTTACTGTTTGTGCCGTTTTCTAAAGAGCCTCAAATTGGTGATTGTGAAGTGCTGCTTGCTGGGCCCATCCAGAAGTACCTAGAATCGATATAATCGTGTGTGAGTGGCTGAAAGTGATTATTGTCAGTATTGTATCATATACAGTATGTTACGCCGCGCACCCTCACTTCTGAAGATCCCGAACCTTCTCGGTAGCAGCCATGTGGTTGTCCAGCAGCCTCAGCGAACTTCAGCGCACTTTACCTTTACGCCCAACCAGACCAAGCTCTACACACAAGGTACGTTATTGCTTAGACGACGACAGCGTATCCATCTTCAGTTGAACGAACCGTGGGCAGTACCCTTTATTTAGTGGGCTGTCTAGAAAACAGAATTTTAATAAAGGAAAACCATCCTCTGTTCCTTTACCCGGAAAGAAATGACCTTCGGCCGCAGAATGTCGTATCTCGGCGAATTGGTGCTTTGTCTAAGGTTAGGCGCGTCATGCCTGACTCATGGTGAAACATAGATGCAGCCCTGGTGTTGATAGAGTGGACGCCAAGAAACAAGGAGAACCAACATGGGGCTTATCACTGCGACAAACCAACCGCCTGTCCTCTCCACCGCCACGGATAAAGACTATCAAGAACAGCCGCATATAAGATTAGCGTACGCAACCTGCATATGTACCAATTTACGTCATACTACAGCGTGTGAAGAGTTTAATTTCATGTGCCTATTCTATCATGATAGTATCTGTAATGCTGATGAGTTGAACCTAACATTCGCCTTGTCGGCCATTGTTTTGTATAATATGTGTATATATATATATATATATATATATATATATATGTGATAATCTAGTGGGTAAATATATATATAAATTGCGGCTAAACAGGCAAATATTTGAGGAAAGACATACAAATGTAATATATATATATATATATATATATATATATATTTATTTATTTGTTACATTACATTTGTATGTCTTCCCTCAAATATTTGCCTGTTTAGCCGCTATTTATGTATATTTACCCACTAGATTATCATGATAAGAAGTTTCTACGTTACACATAAAGAGAAGAACTTATCTTGTCAAAAACCCTTTAATCATAGAGGTACCTAAATACCCAAAGTTTGAGCAGGTCTATACACATTACTTTACACTTGGATACCGGTCGATCCACTCAATTTAAGGTAGCAAAATGAATATCGACATTTAAGCTATATTCTCTTTAGGCGCGAGTCTTGTAGATTAGATGTATGAACGTTCTGCTAAACTTTCTTTTGAAAGGCAATCTTTCTTAGCTATCACTCTTGGGGGGGGGGTATCTCCACACGGGTTTTCCTATATAGTAGAGTGTGCGGTTTCGTTTATGGGGATAACAAGGTTGATATTGATATTATGTTTATCGAAGACAAACAAGAAATGTACGGAACGCTTGTAGGGCACTTTCCAAAAAACGCAAAAATAGACAGAGAAAACAAATACGTCTATATATATATATATATATATATATATATATATATATATATATATATATATATGCTCGTAGCTCATTAATGGCCTCGAGCAGGATCTAGTGATTATGTACCTAGGGGTGGCCGCACGTTCTAAAGCAAGGTTTCTTAAGATTTGCAACGTTGGGTTGAGGTTGGTGTTCATAATTATGTATGAACGAACGCCATTTTAGTTATGATTTTATGTAAATGTTTTGCTCGCGGTGCTTGCGCGGTATTCTTCCGGGAGAAGACGGTTCATTACTGGATGCTTTGTGATACTATTCCGGCCAAACAAGTGATTATGACCAAACAAAAGGCAGGCCCAGATCAAATAGAAAACGAACATTCACCTACCTCGCTTGCCATTGATCAATGTAGATGCTTGTGTCATAGCAAAGCAACGGACAAGTAGAAATGCAGTTTCCTACGTTCATTAAACAAGAAAAAAGGAGGCGCAAGGGATTCCGGAAACTATCGTGGAATAGATTTCAACACCAACGACGAGCGAACTAACATACGCTGTATTTGGTGATTTTAAAACGGCTTTTAACTGCAGTCCAAGAGTTCGCTTCCTGAACGCAATCCACAACACATTCTTGGTTAGAGGTACACTTTCCGGAACAATAATATACTACGTCACAACCACGGTGGCGCAGAATATTGTAGTTGTCCAAAAATATTCGAGAAGCTCGTCTCTATTAACTATCTAGTATATCGCTGAGTTGGCAGAAGGTCTTCGTGAATTGAAGGCATCACACGGCAGTTCTGGCCAATTAGATAAAGACTGGCGGCCCCTGCCTCGAGCTCCTCAGAAATTTCTCATACCTCAGAGTAATTCTCACACTGAGACTCTCGCTCAGCAGACATCTCGAAGACGTACGGAGCAAGATCACAGACGTCGCACTGAAAGTAGCTATGAACATGAGTTATTCTGAGTCTTGATAGTATTACTTTACTTTGCCAGATCTTAAACCATAGATAGCATACAATCGTGTTTTTTTTTATTTAGTGTTGGAGTTGCCGAAGAACGCGTCGACAACACTTGCACTTGAAATCTCTTGAGAACGAACCCTAGTTGAGGACTTTGAGCACTAGACAAAATCCCATGTAATACACTCGCTCTGGAACCACACAGAAGAACGTAACATGAAGTTTGCATGTTGCAATTACACAGACGGTTCCACCTTCATATCCAGTCGATACTGTGTGCAGATATTGCGAAGACAAATGCTTAGAACTACTGGCCGGTTTCGCAAAGCTCGATACCATGCTGCACTTTTGAGAACGTTTTAGTTAACCACAACTCATGTTTTTCATTTTAAACCGCTAACTTGACCATGCTCAGGACGTGTCTATCTACATGTACACAGCTTTTGGAGATAATTTAAGACTGGGCTATGTTCATAAATGCTCGAAGAACCTTTCACTGTGTTTATTTGGACCAAATTAACTCATGTTTTTCATTTTAAACCGCTAACTTGACCATGCTCAGGACGTGTCTATCTACATGTACACAGCTTTTGGAGATAATTTAAGACTGGGCTATGTTCATAAATGCTCGAAGAACCTTTCACTGCGTTTATTTGGACCAAAACAGCTCACGTGACATAGTAGATCACTCTCTTCTGCTCCGCAAATTGAACATCTAGGTATATATAAAATAACATGATTTTTTCACCCTCCAACTGCGTAGTACTCAAACATGGTGTTCGTTCTTCTTGCAGAATATATTGAAAGCAATACATATATGACCATGATAATTGTAGCACACACCCATTTAAGCTATAAGAAAGGTAATTTTATTGTTTGCATGTTATGCAAAAACGTGACGTGGAACGTTACTACATGCCAGAGTGTAGAGAAATAGAGAGCACGCAATTTCAACCAAGTTTAGATGACATAATATGTATGCATAGTATGCATAATGCGTTGTGAGTCGTCACACTACCTATAATTGGTGAGTAAATCTCAGTTGAATTGAAAAATCTTCTGGTAAAGTCTAGCCGGAGTATCATCGATCATCACGTAAAATATTTTCTCAAGCATGATTGCATCTCGACAAGACACACAATGAGTATATCCACCGATGATGATGATGTTCGTTGTGTTGCCTAGCAATTTCATTCTTAGATACGTTTACTTCCTAACTAGAAATGTTTTGTCTATGACGTCAATTAGGCGTCTTGCAGACAGCTATGTTTATTAATGAAATTGTGTTGAAATTAGTGAAATATATATTCGAAATATAGCGTAGCATTAAGGGTCTGGCAGCGTGGTCTAGGGGGCACGTGCGCAAGTTGTTGGGTTGTCAATGACCGGGCTGTCGCCGGTTCGATCCCCGTTGTTGATCGAATTCTCTTTGAGTCATGTTCATTGATACTAGATGATAAACCATGTACCACTAAGAGTCAGCGCCCATGCTGCAATAAGGACTGTTGGGGATACCCTAGATATCTCATGTCCTCTTATGCTGCCACCCTAAGCTCACCGGATATAAAAGACGCGTGTATTTAGGTGTACAAGTCAAGCGATAATAATAAATCCATCTATCGATCCAAGGGTGAAATGCCTTTTCTGACACAGTGAGCGCATCTGATTCAAAAGATATTCCACAAGGAATAGCAAATAAAACTCATATAGATAAATGAGAATTTGTGATTTTGGGCAATAAATCTTCTGTGGATTCTATGTCGTGAAGAAGGTCCAGGAGCTTCCGTCATGAGTGGTCTGTTCTTGAAGAGAGCGAAGATTGATTGCATAAGCCTGGTGGCGGTGTCGCAGTAATAATGGCTATGCACTGACATATGCTGCATGGCTCTGTCAAGCTATGTGCTTAATCGCTAGAAAACGGTGCTAGAGGCAGCCGTGTATGCATTCCGTGTATTTACCAACTGACCTTGAATACGGCTGCTCTCGTCGTGGCTATGCAGACTTAAGCTTTAAAAAAAATTGCAGAATATTGCAACATTGGCCGAATTAGATGTTTATGTCGTTTTGTACAACAACCACACAACTATAGTACAAAACTAAGCTATTTTTGAATTAGCTCCTTCTCCCATAAGTCAGTGCAAATTTGTCTTTTGAACATGTTCTCTCTTAGCTGTACAGACCGGCTGCTAGCTTAAGAAAGAATATTTGCGCACTTATGGGATCAGAAAACTCTGTATCTCTCTCCTGATGTAGCTTAGTTATTGTCACCCCTGATGGACACAGTGTTTAAGAATTAGGATATTAAATAGCACTCAAGCCGTCATCGAACAGGCGACCAAATATTTGTGCACACTTTTGGCGCTTAATGGCTCACATCGCTTCTCACATTTGACACATAATATACGCTGTTCGTCGACCGTCGAGGACATAATACGACGTGCCGATGAATGGAGCTGTATCCTCCGCCGAGGATCCCTCTTCTCGCCACGAAACCGTTTCTTGTGTCTTGGGTAAAGTGATCTGTAAAGCAAAGCCCCGGAGGCTGAAGGGCAATCAGGTCAATAAACATATCGTTCCGTTGAGCAGCGGCTAGGAAGACGAAATGAGTCCCTATTGTAGGCGTGCAGCGGTTCTGTTCGGCTTTCTGCATTGCTGCTGCATGTTCTTGACGACTCGAAGGGCTCAAACTCCACCGTGCTAGCCCTACTCTGTTGTCCAGGAATGGCTTCGCAGCAGGGCGAGCTTAAAGATAGACGCCGACGCGTAGCCATTAAGTGACATAATTGTCCTCTAGTATGTCCGCTGGCTAATATGGTTGGCATACAAAGTTTTGGAAGGGCCCTTCTGGGTAAAGTCTAAAGGGTATTTTCCTTGTGGGAAATGACACAGAGCTTCCATTTTACAGTTTTTCCATTGTAGTTGTATAATTGCGTCTAGACTTCATGACTTCGGTCACGAGTTCCGAATCTCCGTAGGAGTTTCCTCATATTAGTTAATCTGTAGTGTCTTGGATAGGGTATATCACGCAAAGTTATTCCTAGAGCTCTCTCACGTTAATATGAGATGTAAGCAAAATACGGTAGGGATGAAAGGTTCTAATTGTCATCTGTCTAATCTGAGTCGTTCTAATGGATAAACTCGGCCGGCTTGCACAGCTGTACAAAAAGTGTTTTTTTATCCGCATGATAATTCACGTGAGTAGACGTTAATAACCGACGAATTCAAACGGACCGCGTACGAAGCCGTAGTTGTCTCAGCTACTAACGGGTAGCTACAGTCAACGGACTAATGGGTCTCTTAGGGCGCTCGTAGGTAGATCGGAGAGACACATCGGTGCACGGTTTTTTTCCCCGCCGTTGCACATTGTAGTTAATTAGGAGTCCCTTTTGCTATTGAAGTAACCAGCGACAAGAGTTGGACCGTCGTTTTTTATCCCTGTATTACTCAAGTGCCGAAGAAGAAGTGGCCTCACTTACTACGCGAGGATATGCCATCGTTTTCCCGGAGAAGCAATCCTTTGGGGGAATGCGGGGAGGCAAAGCCCCGGGAAGAGTAATCGGTAAAAGACAACACACAAGACCGCCATCTGCTTCGACTGGCCGCGCGGGTACTAGGTGCGTAAGCCACGTAAAGCTTCTGTATGTCAAAAGGCACTGCGACGCAATGTTATAATTAAGACGTTAAACCAAAGCAAAGGGTTGGAAAGGTCAAGGAAGGAACACATTGTGTTGAAAGATTAGTAGCGTCTCCCACTGTTGCTACGGCCCCGGGGGACGAACGTGGTCGTTTTGAATTGTAGTGCAGTGGCTAGATAGGCGTACAGGCTCCCTCTTGTGGTCACATGGTGCTATGTTGCACTTATTTTCTTCGCAAATAGGCCTTCGTAGGCGCTTTCTGATTTTTCGGAATCTGATTTTTTCTCTGGTCTGCGGTAGATCTGCCGGTAGTGAAGCACGAGAGGTTTTGCAGGCAAGCGTGGTCACTCTAAGAATATCTATATACGTTTGAGACTAGTAAAAAACATTGGCAGCGAACAGATCACTAACTGACTTGTAGCACCGTCGGGAGAAGATGGCACGAAGTGAATCGCCCCTTCGAAGAATGCCTCTATACCCACTACCCCACAGCAGTATACCATAACATAATTTAGCCCGTATCTGCCTCAGTCACTGTCCAGCTCGGTCGTCCCCACCGTCCCTGCGATATCTACTACTGGTTCAAAAATCCTTTCGTCTTTTCTCTTGTCGTTGAAAGATTACTCTTGTTCTTCGTCTTGAAGCACATTTCTCGCTCTGCTCAGGTGTGAGTCACTAAATATAACCAGCGCTTGACTTCCTATGTGGGCACTCTTCCAATCTGTATCGGAGACATTTGCCGCATGCTGCAATTTTGCCAATCTGTCTGTCGTGCTGCTCTTGTTGCGGGCAGTATTGCTGCACTGACGCCCGCCGCTTTAGCGGTCCTAGGGCTCAACTATCTCAGGGTGCACCTCTAGACGTTTCTTACCACATGCGACCGATTCGCGCCTTCTTTCATCGCGTCCTCTATTGCGTCTTGAGAAAAAAGGGCGAGAGAGAAAGGGAGAGGTCCCGCCTTATTAAGCACGTGATTCTTAGCGAGTTCGTCGTTAACAGGCCCGCAGATGGGCTGCTAAATCAGGTTCAGTCAAAGTGTCTCCGGTTGTCCACCAGTCGCTGCCTGCCGCATTTCGGCGTAATTCGCATCACCAGCGCCCAAACTCCGCCACCATCGATTGATTAATGAGGGGCTCGACGCGCCTTGCCTGTATTCTAGACTGGGCCGAGCACCCAGACTGAAACTGATTCATACTGCTCCGTGGGTGGCTCCTCTGGACACAGCGGATTCTACCTACAGTTGCCAACAGCGGACTGCAGCTAATTTGCCTAAATTGAGTTGAGGTAAAGTCAAAGCCAGAAGGTTTCGTCCCGTGCTCGCTTCTCCAACGGACAGTCAAAACTAGAGCCTAAACTATGACCATGATTCGATCACATATAGCGATCGAACGAAGCGGTCGATCATATCATATAAAGTAGTACCCGTCGCTACTGCCGACATGACTGGCTGCGACACGACTTGTTGACTACCGAAAGGTTGCTCTGTACTACACGAGAGCCTTTTCTAAAACAATAGCAACAACACACACACACACACACAATGAACTGTAATCAGTGACTGCACAGTTTGAAACACGAGCAGCACGCTGTGGATTGTCTCATCGCCGTTCTCCACTGTTACATTTCTTTGTTGCTAGCGCGGCCATCGGGACACTCACTTCTCGCGGTCCCTCTTGCAGCCGGCCACGCATGGCGGCGCCCTCGCTCACTCTAGAGAACATTTCGTCTACTGTCCAGACACGATACATAATGGAAAAGTAACACGTCACTGAATACCGTAGCAGTTGGATACACAATCATATAGCGGTGGAACGGTGTGGAGTAAGTTCTGTTGTCGTGGGCTTGATATTAATAATGTTTTTTTTTTTAATTAATATTATTATTATTTCTTTTTTTTCAACGTTGCTTGCATTGTTATTATTGTTTGAGTGTCAAACACAGGACTCAACATACGTCCGAACTAGTATAGTTATGGCCACTGAGCAAGTAATTCTAACTTTTCCGGAATCGATTTTTTGACGGAGATTCGTCTGGGTCAAAAAACACACGAGGTGATGCTCTATAGGGAGCCACACCAATGTTACCGGTGCTAAGCTTAGATCACAGCAAGCCGGACTGTCCCTGGGTGGCTTCTCGTTGCCGTCGCTGTGGCTGCACGAACCATATCCGGAAAGATTGCAAGCAAGCGGCAAAGTGTTGCTTGTGTGAATCAAACCATGAAGCCACTTACGGCAGTTACCCGCACCGACTTCGCCATATGGAGCAACTAAAAAGTCAGCAATACGAGTCATACAGAAAAAGCCCGAGGCCGTGCCAATTAAGATCTGCGCACCTGTTGCCGGTATACAGCCATTACCCTCGTTTTTGAAACGGTCTTTCTCTGCTGTTGTCCAGAACGGGATAGAGGTACCTGTGGCGCCACCCAAGCCTCAGCCCGCTGCTGCCACGGTGATCAATAAGTAGAGGCAGATTACCAATGACGCACTCCAAACTAACAGCATTGACAAGGTGGTGCAATGTGTCACACAAAAGATACTACCAATTACAATCGACGCTATAGTCACACAAATCGGAATAGCATTTTAAAGAGCCTCTTCAACTGCTCTTCTTGGCTTGCCCATCCAAGCAAGTGGCTTTGGACGGACTTTTTGCGGACAGGTGGAACGTGCTCTCCGCTCAGCGCTCGATTCGAGCATAGTGGAGCAATCTTATCTGGCTGCTCCACAAACGACTTGTGACGCCGGCACTTCAGGCGTCGTCACCTGTGATGAGCACTGGCGGCGGAGCAGCTGCGGGGGGGAAGGGTCCTCTTTTCTTGATCCTAATGATGAATAGACAACAAGACATTCGTCAGTAAGCGACGCCGATGACGCAGAACAACACTACGGCAATCAACCCCGGCGTCGACATTACAAACTCCGGCGCCGATCTCTCCATTAACTGCCTTCACTCGCACTATTCAACGACTGTCCGCCAAAATCTTAGGATGCTCTCGATCGTTCCGCGTGGTGTGAGGACGCAACCGAACTTACCGACACGATCAAGTCGACCTGCTCAACAAATGATCTGGATATGTGGTCCCGTCTGGCTCATTTCGCAATAACTGTCCTTACTATCCCTCGGCAAGAAGCGAAAGGGAAGTCATTGTGTCCACTTGTTCGGGACAACCTCAGTCGACTCAGGAGTCGTGCCCCACTCGATGCCGCCGTAATTGCCAACCTTTACGCGGGCAGAAGTGATAATAGACAAAGAGCCCGGGAGGTACAAGCAAGGCTGGCTCAGGAGGATGTTTCTACAGCAGCACGCATTCCTATCTCAACGGATTTAATGGTTCCACAAGATTCCAACGCGCATTGCATACTGAGCGAAGAACATCTAGATATGCCAGAAACATCGGCTTATCCGCCACCGGCTCGAGAAGTTCCATCAGCCGACCAAATCAACATCACCCCCAGTGAAGTCAGAGCAGTAATACAGAAATTCCCAAAGAGCTCAAGTGAAGGCCCGGGCGGCCTCAAGCCCAAGCACCTAAAAGACAAAAAACGCACCTATTGGGAGGGGTGATCAAATCTGCTCTCTCTTCCTAGCTCTGACGGACTTCTGCAACCTTGTTGTGAATGGCCGCCTACCAGGGTTCGCACGTAGTAATTTATATGGAGCTAACCTTATAACTGTTAAGAAAAAAAAGACGGCGATTTCCGCTTGATAGCGTCGAAAATACCCTGCGGCAAATTCATGGCATAGATTGTCGACAAAATTGCTCCCGTGCAACTGGGTTGTGGAGTTAAAGGAGGCTGCGGTCTATGCTAAAAGAGCCTTTGTAAATATCAACTCGGCATTAAATAAGGCATTGATAAAACTCGATTTTAAAAGTGCCTTTAATTCCCTGAGAAGAGATGTGATTTTCGACGCTATTGGATCAAACTTTTCAGCAATCTACCCTGCAGTCTACCAGATGTAAAGAAGTCCATTCAATCTCTTTTTGGGGAAAGAGATATTACGTTCCTATGTGGGCTTCAGCAAGGAGCCCCTTGCGGACCGGTCCTCTTCTGCCCGACGATTTGCCAACTGCTTTCCGCTCTGGAGTGTGAATTTAAGCCGTAGTTCTCAGACGATTGAACGATTGGCGGTACTCTTGATTCCGCAGTCTCTTGGTGATGTGGAAAAGATAATCAATTATGGTGTCACCTTTGGGCTGCAACTGAACGCGTCAAAGTGTGAGCTGCTCATTCTATCATACGGCAACGTTCTTCGTGAGTGCTTGCGCCGGGCGCAGGGCCTGCTTCTTGACTACAAGCTTTGCATGAAAGCATCGACCTGCTTGGAACTCCCCTCATAATGGCCTCGGCAAAACTCGTCCTGAACAGAAAGTGCGAGCTTATGGATCTCTGGTGTTCCAGGTTGGGACCTCTGGATGCGCATCCCGCACTATACTTAATGCGAGCTAGCCTCTCGACAGCGAGACTTAGTTATAGTCCGCTGCACGGACGCATCTGCCCAGAGAGACATTCTAGGCGAGAAAAGAGGAATTCGCCGCCCGCCACCGCGTGGTGCTTGATGACGCACGGCAGTCCGCCCTGGATGCCGTCGTAGTCCAAGTCATTCAATAAAAGATCCTGGACAACACGGTCGATGCACTTGGGAAGGCACGCATTCTAGCAGCTTCCAATGATTCAAGCGCAAAATTGCTTTAAGCCCTTCCCTCGCCGCAGCTGGGGACGATGCTGGACGATACAACACTCCGCATCGTTGCTGGCCTGCGGTTAGGGGTAGCCGTATGTGCGCCTCAGTATTGCTCCCCTTGCGACACACCGGTGTCGCCGATGGGACAGCATGGCCTCAGCTGTTCTAGGAGCTGCGGAAGACACTCGCGCCACGCCGCCCTTAACGAAATGATTTCAAAGGCGCTCTAGTCCGCTAACGTGCCCTGAAAAAAAGAGCCAGTGGGACTGGCAACGGACTCAGCCCTACGCCCAGACGGGACGTCCGTGTGGGACATGCTGGCGCTGTCTTAGTCTTACTTACAGAGTCGAGGCCCGAGAAGTCTGAAGTATCGCGTGTTGGCGGCAACTTTTATAGCACAGTCAGTTGCGATAGAAACAATGAGGTTCATGGGCGACTCTACAGTAAGTTTTCTGAGAGAAATTGAGAAAAGAGCGCCACGTAAAAAAGATGAGAAAAGAGCGGGAAATTCTTTGCTGCAGAGAATATCCATTAAAGTGCAACGTGGAAGTGCGGCCGCGGTGCTAGGCTCGCTGCCCTCAGGCAGTGGTTTACCGGGGTTGATCTAATTTTGTAATACATGTGTACTGCGGATAATAAAATTGTATTTAATAAATATAAACTACTGCTAAGTTAAAAAAAAACACTCAACATCATCTTGGCGTTGCCTTTCTGTAGTTCCAATGACACTCTCTGTCGGAGGAACGCGGTCGATCTTGGCCCCGCTGTGGCCTCAAAGAGCTTCTTCCCAAGCTCTTTTGTCAGTTTGAGTGCATCCTTGCTCCAAACGCCAGGTGACTCGAGACCGAACACCATTACAACGTGGTCCTCAAGAACAACTTTCAGAACAACTTTGTCAAGTGCCCTGGTCTTCATGCAATGTTTCGGAAATTGCTAAAGTCGAGCAGTTCTGCTGTACAGAAACGCGTAGATCGCATTAGGACATATACATATAATACTATAACATACTAACAGACTAAGTGCTATGACTACTACGACTTCTATTCAATGAGCATGGGAGCTCGGTTGACAATTGAGTTCCCCCTATACACGCGTATGTATACTTCGCATCCTCTCCGAGGGCGAGAAAGGATCTCTTACGATTAGGTTCGGGCGGGCGTTTGGAGGACGGCCGCCACGTTCTTGCACTGACTGCCCAACGACAACCTCCTCTGTCGAAAGACTGTAGGCTTCGGCTCTGGAGTCCCCTGTCGTTGCGGCGAGCCCTTCGACTTCGAGGTTTAAGAGCAACCATCTAGTAAGGGGTCGGGTCTGACCCTTCTGTTGTTTCAAGTGTCAACGGAGGAAATGCTGCCTGGCGGTAAGTGAGGGATATTTGCGGCGCTAGGCCTGGAGCATGAATTGCCGTTCCAGCACGGGAGACACAGCGACCGGCTAATGAGAGTGTGAGACGCTCGGCTACACGGTGGTGTCCGGCAGTAACCGGGTTGCACAAAGGCTCAGTACAAGGTATCTCATCTCGCATGCATCTACACTCATTACATTTCGGGTGTATGTATACATATGCAGTACCAGGCACTGGCGCCGTTCGACGGCAGAATGAATAAAACACGCTAAGCTATTTGTCTTAGTTTCCTTCAGCGTACGCTGAATATGAAAAGAAAATTCTAAGATGAGCTGTAATGTGGTGTACCCAAATCGGCTTCCGGAGAGGTCGGGAAACGTGTGATGCAATTAATGTGCTTCTATATATACTGGAATATACTGAAACGATTTTCATTCATCGCACATCGTCGAGACAGTGCGCACAGCCCTAGAATCCAAGAGGTCCCGACAGCAGTGGCCCTCTAGAACGTTCTAAGGATCATGCATGGTCTTGACGGAGTATGAGAACGCCTTACTCGGGCAAGCTTTGGTTTGCTTGAAAGGTGTTTCACAATGTACATGAAGCGAGCACTTTGCCGGTCAATGCGGGCAAAGAGCCGATTTGTGTACCTAGTGCTGGGCTTTGCACCGGTTGTTGTGCCTAGAGTACTATTCACAAACTTTATCTCGAAATGGGGAAATAAAGTTGCACAGGTTAGGCGAAAGATTGGAGACCTGGATATTTTCAGCGCCTCTCACCTCTGGTCTAGTCTTGCATGCGACAATCACCACGTACCCAGATATCAGATACTTAGTTCGTAGTTATCATCACCTGGTCTGTTAAGAATACGAACTTCACCGAGGTGTACACAGAGTGCGTCTGTCAACTGTGCTCTCAAGCGGGTACGAAGTATCATGTGTCCGCCTGCTTGGTCCTTACGAAGAGATCACTGCACCGCCTCTCTAGAAAACATGCCGAGAGCAGCTGACAATGGCATGAGTATCAATGTTATATGCACACTTACTATTAGTGAATAAATGTGATGATTAATATATTGTTACATATATTGTTAGATTGCCGGCACTGCAGATAGTAGCTTTTTACAGGATAAGTGCGTAGAGCATTTTGCAAGACACTGAGAGGCAAACATTTATTTGTAGTTGATATTAAGCGTTTATTTGTTTGATGTTTTTTCGACCGCTCTTTTTGTGTACCAACGAATAAGATCACTAGCACGCATAGTTCCTATCTACCCGGGATGCCTCAGGGAAATTTCACTGCACTCAGCAATCAATCTCACCTCACAATGGTGATGTGATAACGATACGACTACTAGAGTCCCAAAATGTGTTGTAAAATGTACAAAGGAGCCTCATGGGTACATATTTGAAAATTCCGTACCCAAACGCGTTGCGTACTTCTCTCCGAGACATTGTTGTTACGGTGACCACAAAGCTTGCTTTAGGTCAGCACGTCTTCCAAGTTTTTCAGTCTGCAACTCTTGTTTGTGAACACCTATCTGAGTTGCTTTATCGTAAGAAAGCCTGCCTTTTATATTCATTTTTACAAAAGTCTCGTGATTCTAAGGTTATTTAGTATTGCGAAGTTTGAAGGCCATATTTTTTTTGAAAAGCACATTGATGCTCTCAAGCGTGCTTAGTCCAAATCTATGAAGCGTTTTTCATAATTTAATAGCCTTTAAAGCGGAGAGACTATCTTGTCGGTAGCACTACCCAGAACCTACGCATATTCTCTTCCCATGTCGCGAGAATGCTAAGACATGACTGCAACCTGCAGGCAGTTGTTGTTTCGTACGTATCTTACAATGAGACTCTGCCGTGAAGTGCTTTCCACGAAAGTAACTAAAATAACATGGCGCTGCGTGCAATGTACATGTGAAACCATTTATTTATTTTCTTTGGAGAAATAGAGGTGTTGTGAATTGAATTAAATTTGTTTAAGTTACCAATACTAAAAATGGCAGTTGCTTCACGACTAATGAATACAGAGTTTTGCTAGACATTAACAGGCAAATGCTTGATTTGTTTTTATATAGGCGAAACGGAGAAGCTAAATATGTTCCAGTCGATTAACAGCGCGCTGGATATCTCCCTCGCAAAAGATCCTACAACCGGTATGTTGGACTATTTTACGTCAATCTTCGTACAAGGATGTGGCACTGGAGGGTTATTGGCATGCAGTTTTTTCGTATGCCTTTGATGAATCATATCAGTAAATTTCACATGCAGCGCTCTGGCTGTATGTGAAGCGTTCTCTACACCTAGATTTTTTAGTGAAAAGTAAACACGTTACGATGGGTCACTAAATTTGATTGCACGAAACGGGTTCGCTTTCAAGACTTTTTGGTTTCTGGTAACTATGCTAAATGTAGCTTACAAAGATGCTCAACACAGACGTATGCCAAGTTATTTGATACGAGCTTAAATCGACTACAACTAATTGGCGTTTTGGCTCATCAATCAACCGTGTAGCGATAAAAAAAATAGCAAATGCAGTATTGTACGCACCCAGCGTGCGAACATTTACACAGAAGATTATATATATGCATATATATATATATATATATATATATATATATATATATATATATATGTGTGTATGTGTTGTACTGGTCTGGTATTCAATCGTCAGTGGTGTTTGGCGAGGATGTGGCGTTTGGCGGCGTATTTCGTTGTACGGTGGGTCTACAGGAGAAGTATGGCGAAGATCGTGTTTTCAACACGCCGCTCTGCGAGCAGGGCATTGCGGGCTTCGGCATCGGACTGGCCGTCAGCGGGGCCACGGCGATTGCCGAGATGCAGTTTGCCGACTACATATTTCCGGCCTTTGACCAGGTTGGTGGAACGCAATCCGGTCAAGCTCCGCGGCATGCTACAATGTGACCAGTTTGACCTACAATGTGACCATGTTGACCTAGAATGTGATTTATTTCTTCTCTCTTGCATTGTGCTAACTGAAACGCTCACTGAGTTAACCGGCAATGCGCTAACAACGTATATATATATATGGTTAACGGTACTAACAGCAATACGATATAAGCGCGTACACACGGTCGAAGCATACAGTGCGTTGTATATGTCGGCCCCTCTTCTTAGAATGACAAAACAAGGCTCTGCCAGTCTTACTCGCAAAGCTCTCTCTCTCTCTGTGCGAAATACTTTCCATGAGCGATACTTTTCTGATCAAGTCAAATCAACTAGCCTACGTCAATCTGCCACCGACCGTGCGTTAAATCAAGAAAGTAAGGCATTGATTTTGGATGCCTATATATTCTATAAATAAAGTCTTTGACTTTAGTCACCCAATGTATCACGATATACCAAATGTACTCTTACGTGCTATTGGAATAGTCTCCTTTTAATTGGAAGTCGCTTCGATAAACGATACACATCGAATACTGTTATACGTTAGCGTAGGCTACATTTTATTTGAAAATAGGTACTATCTCTCGTGCCACGAAAATGCCCGTTTCTTTTAGGAGAGTTCTTAACAGCCGCTTGTTCCACGTGTATGACACATATTCATGTATGAATCATATATCTAACCGAATATTCTAAGGAAACAGCCGACACATGCCTATTTGGAGAGGCAATATTTTGTTTGATTCAATGGCTTAGATTAAGGTTATTCAAATAAATCAACACATTGGTTTACAATTGCACTAAAATATGGGTAACTTGCTCACACAAACTTCACAACGTTCTCATATAATTTATAGATCGACGCATGTTCGCACACGTATATGCGTTAGAACTTAGTTTAAAATAGGTGTGTTTGATAAATATTTATCGAAACAGCGTTCTTAGTCCATACAGCAGAACAAAAGAGAACACGAGCATAGACATAAACGGTTTAGTTTGACTAACCATATTACGTTGTGATTCTAATTTTGATGATGTATTTATTGGCCAGTTTTGGCCAATTTGGTTCGTCGAGATTCTGCAAAGGGATTCCTCGAAAAAAACGACGCCATGGAGTGAGAAGAGGAACAGTTGAGATTGGAAAACCAAGAAGCTGTGCAAACTAATGTATTTAGGCCGGGATGAATTATTCTAGTGAAAAGAGTTAGTTATATAACCAGGCATATGACTCTCTCTTTCTATATATATATATATATATATATTGGGAGAGGGGGAAGAGATAAAATACGACAATCTTCTATCTCCCTTCGTGCAGATCGTGAATGAAGCAGCCAAGTTTCGTTACCGGACTGGTAACCAATTCGATGTCGGCGCGTTGACCATTCGGACGCCGTGTGGGGCTGTCGGACATGGCGGCCTCTATCACTCGCAGATGCCCGAAGGCTATTTCGCCCACTGTCCTGGAATCAAGGTCTGTACGGGACCCCTGTTTGGGGCGTAAGCAATATATTGCAGTAAAGTGCAAAATCAGAGGCCGTAGGTTCCGACCATGATAAGGGGTACCATATTGATATTCTTTATAGTGTTAAGTACACTGCCATGGCAATAAAAGCCCAACGCGAATACTGACCGTCGCAGCAACTTATTGCCCCGCGACAAAGAATGAAGTTAAGAATTTTAAGATAGTATTTTGTTTATTCTAGCTAATACGTTTTTTTTCCATTCACAGTCTTCTAATTTAAAGCAATACCCTTTTAGGCAAATATATATCTATTGGTGGTAACCATACCAGGTAAGTCTACAGTATATGCGTCTGTTTGCTTGCATGTCCTGCTTCCATCGGTCTGCCGTGAATGCAGGACCGTCGAGACAGTTTATATCTCGTCTGTAAAAGTTGGGCCTTATTCAATCTACTAAGCAGTTTATTGACATAGGAAATTCTTTATGTTTCTTATATTACTGACTCGCCAGAAGGCTGCTTTAACGGTCCTATAGTTTTGGACTGGGTTTTAGTATGGTAGATTCTTCTCAGGGAGTACGGTTTCTGGCCTTGGTATTATATGAGTATTTATACTGAAATTCTCACATAGATTATTTGATGCAAAAGTGCTATGCGGTTATCGTAATTTTGCGTCTCTTGAGGCAAATAGGGGTTCCAATTGAGGCACGTTTGACTGTCTACAAGGTCTTTTTCTATTCCGACTATAGCCGACTTATTTCCTAAGAGCGTGAAGGAAGCTAAGAGTTTACTTTGCTTACTTGTAGAACCTGATCGTGCAGGTGTTGGAGATCGTGTTACAAAATGTCGCAAACCAGTGCGGAGCAGATTGGCTACAAACGGGATTGAGTTTTCTATTTTCAATTTGTTTGTTTTTTCTAGGTTGTGGTGCCCCGAGGACCCACCCAGGCGAAAGGTCTTCTGCTCTCTTGCATTCGCGACCCCAATCCGTGCGTTTTCTTCGAACCCAAAATTCTCTACCGAATCGCGCAGGAAGAGGTTCCAAAGGACGACTTCACGATCCCCCTATCCAAAGCAGAAGTTATAAGAACAGGTGTGCTTCTGGAATGTAGCTACATTCGATCACTCCCACAATTAGTACCACGATTACCTAACGACGCCATCACAACAGTGCACTAGTGACTAAATTATAAGCAGTGGGCAAGATAGTTTCATAGCAGACGTTGCGACTGCACAAGTATTCACGGCAACAACAACAACAATAAAGGAAACGACAATAAGCTGGCTGGCTGGCAGGCAATCAATCAGGACGCTGGGAAATGTACAAGTTGTACGCGACACACAGTAGACCTCCACCAAGAAGTACAAACGACACCCAGCAGTCGTTACGTTGCACAACAATAGTAGCGAGTCTAATCGTGACGGTAACAATCGAGAAGCGCCTAACATCGTAGTGTCAGTATCTATTGCTAGAACTACTATAGTAATTGACTGTGCCAAAAGCAACTAATACACAATAGGATCAAAGTAGATCTGACAACGCGCAAAGCGGAATATAGATAGCCAAGTACGGGCGATGTTTTCCGCCTAGTAGACGTTACTAAACGAGTATTGTGTATGTGTACCTGCTGCAATACAGGAAAAGATATCACGCTGGTGTCGTGGGGTACACAAGTGCACGTGCTTAGTGAAGTGTGCGACATGGTCAAGGAGCAACTGGGCGCCGAATGCGAACTGATTGACTTGCAAACCATTCTTCCGTGGGACAAAGCTACCATCGCTGAGGTGAGTTTTGCAATTGCCATCGTCGTTTTCCGAACACCAACAGATGGCAGAAACAGGAACGAGTCAACAACGTTTTCGAAAGAATTCATCTATCACACTGTTTTGCTGTCTATTGGCGAATTGATGTGTGATCAAACGTATTGGACACACTAGAAGCTAACGGCTGACGTACACATCTTTTTCTTTCTAACAACTTCTTACGTTACATACATTATCGTCGAACACTAGTTTCTTTGACAGTGTTACTTTCCTTTCCTTTGGTGGATGATGGCATTAGGGATAACTAGTTACTTATCAACTATAATAAATTCAAATATTTACCTAAACTATACTCACCTTATAACTTACTCTGGGTTTAGTTTCTTTCGTACGATGCTCGATCGTAAACCGTCTTGTGTCTTGCTAAACCGATTTGGGTTTCCGCAAATACTGTATTGCAAGTGGAACCATGAATCGCCTCGAGATGCCCTCTATAGACAAACACAACTAGATTTTATAGACGCAATTTGCAGTGGTATCTGCGCAGATTATTTTGGCGTAAGTAACCCTTTGCAGGCGGCTTGAGTTCTAGGAACGGACCTCTCTGATGGTTTTGTCGCCTTTTTGTCTCCAACAGAATTGTGCAAAACCTACGTTTGCGGAGAGCCGATTATAACAGCATGTTCGGCGGAGAATTCTGCATAATCTGAATGACACCAGATGCAAGCTAGCGAAAGGAATACACTGACTCGAATTTTTGTCAAGCTGTTCTCTGCCGCCTAAACTCCAATCCTTGGACTAGTGTCGAGTACTCATTCGGCTTAGAATCGGTTTTTATAGTATGGTATTTTTAAGTCGAGCGCGGTGGCATGGTGGGCGCATTTGCGAGCGCCTCGCGACCGGAGAAGACACATAGGTGCTGCATGGTTTCGAGCCCCACTGTTGCACATTTGCATTTATAGGGTCCGTCTGACGAAAGAATGCGAAAGCAGCCCCGTGGACATTAAACGCTGGCTGAGGGTCATAAAAGTTTGAAGTTATGGTATCTTTTGTGTCGTGAGGTGCCGCTAACAGCCGTTAAGACAGCTAGAACAGTTTCGCTTCTGTCGGTCAGTCTTAGATGGACTTTCATGAGAAATCAGCGAAAGAGCGAGAAAAAACGAGAGAGAGAGAGAGAAGGCAGTGTCTTATTGTCGTCCAGAATCAGTGTCGACGGAAAAATCTTGTATCTCGAAAAAAACCTACTCGGCAGTGTTCTTGTGGAGGTGCGCGGCGTGTTGTGAGGAACTGCACAACCCTGTATGGTTCTTCGTTATGATTTTCTCTGCATACGCAGACAGACACCTTTGAAAGCACCCCCACGCGCATGCAGACGTCCTCAACGTGAGCCAACGTAATGGACGTTCGACTGCAAAACAAGTGTTGGGGTTTGCGCACTCCCGTACATAAAACGCGTGAATACAGTGTTTGTGCTTACTTATACACGATGAAGCGCGTAACTGCCGAACCGTGTATTCATTCCCCGATAGGACAGACGTAGTTGTTTCTCTTTAAGGACGTGCTCAACTGTTAACAGAGGAACCTTGTCGCCGCAAGTGTCAGAAGACACATTTTACTAGAGTGGCAATCGATATGTAAGGTATGGAAGAGAGAGAGAGATGAAGGCTACGCTGCCAGAGTAGAACTGTATATATATAACAGTATAACTGATGTCCATTCTGTTTCGGTCTTCTTTTCCTCGATGTGTGTGTAACTCTTTCAGTCTGTGAAAAAAACTGGACGACTCATTGTCTCTCATGAGGCCACGTTCACGGCCGGCTTCGGAGCGGAAATCGCAGCTTCTATCCAGAACGAATGCTTCCTGTACCTCGAAGCGCCCGTTGCTCGTGTTACGGGATACGACACGCCGTTTCCGCACATCTTCGAGCCGTTCTACATTCCGTCGAAGTGGAAAGTCTTCGATGCTGTTAAAAAAACGCTCAATTACTGACTTGACATGAGCGTCGTTTCGTAGCGCTGGTGGTGGTCGGCAAGGCCGCATATGATCCCTGCATAGCTAGCTACATGCAGTTCTAGACATGTACATTTGCAGACAACATAAAACATAAATATGCGTGTGTGTAGGTTTCCTTATTAAACAAAAATGCGGGGGATGTACGATGCGAATGAGGCTATAAGTGTTTGCTTATAATTATCATTTCCCGCATCGTCATCAGAAGCAGATATATACTGTAAAGCAATGTCGGTGGTCCGTCGCAGCAGACAACGGTCGTCAATGTTAAAACCCCGCTCAAGATTACAGTTTTAAGTGCGTGCGCACAGTAAACGTAAGGAGATATATATATATATATATATATGGGTGCTGTTGGATGTTACTTGACTTTTTCGTTGATATTTTGATACGACTATACAAATATCAAGATATGTGTTAATCGTCGTGTTGTTGGACATGAAAATATCATCATATACTTGTTACGTCCTGCTCTACGGGTAGTCGACACGTGTCTGTTTTATAAACATATAAGGTACACATAATCATATGTACCTGTTTGAACCGTGCTCTTAGAATCTGACAAAAAGGCCAGGGGTCGTTTGACATTTGTCGATGCAGGATATCGACTATTGTAACTGTAGCCAGAGATTACTCTAACCGAGTGATCCCGAATCCAACGAGACAAGCTCCATTGTGAAAAGATTTAAACCAAAGAATACATATACGACTCACGATATATCAGTGCATTATAGTTAATAAAACATAAAGCGAAGCATTGTTAACATATAGGTGCTTAGTCGTCTTTATTGTGACATTGAAACTAACTAAACTTAAGCTTAATACAGAAAATGTCTATCTTTTTATATGAGCGCAAACCCAACATTACCAAAAACCTTAAACAACATTCCGCCTATACGCGAGGTGGTGATCTTGATAATAACTGTCATTCCCTGTATATATATATATATATATATATATATATATATATGCACCAGATTACCACCGTTGAGTACAGATACGCACACACTTTCGCCAGCAATAAGTGTAATCTGAAACAAACAAGCCAAAACAACAACAAAAAAGCTAAAGTAATACTATTTGATCACGTAGGTCAGCAACGTTTCAAAATCACAGTCCTCATACATGTGATCTTTGATCTTTGCTGCCGCCGCATCGTCTAATCTCGGTAGAGGTTGTCTATCATGCTGAACAGGGCCGAGTTCGCGTAGAGGTGAGGCTCGCTCTGCTGAACTTCGGCCGACAGCTGGTTGATACGTTCGTACAGCCGTTTATCGGATGGCTTGACGCTCATCTGCGACAGCGATTCGAGCAGGAGACTGCGTTGCTCCGGCGAGACCTTCTGCGAAACGAGGCCGGCAGCGTTGACGACACGCAAGATGCGAGCGCTCGCCGCGGGCCCCGGCACGTGTTGCTGCTGGAGCTGGTCCATGAGCACCGAGAGGTACTCCTCGCAGGTGTCCTCGTCAGCGTCCGGCAGGAGCTTGGTGATCACTGTGGCCGCGTGCTCGCTTCGTCGCAGAGTCTCGATTGGGTTCGCGATGCTGTGGATGTTCTCGCAAAACAGCTCGACGATCATGTGCTCGACCTCCTCGAGATAGCCGTCGACCGGCATCATAAGGCCTCTGGGCAGGTCGCAGATGAGCTGGGCCAGCAGCTCGAGGTACCTTCGCGGAAAATGGCTCTCGAGCGTCTCGAAGAACGTATGCAGCAGCGAGTTGGCAACCGTCCCGGCGACCCGCACAACTCGGCGGTACTGGCTCATCGGCGCCAGGGCGTGCACTATCCACTCGAGCTGTTGGTCAGCCTTCTCCGTCGAGCCGAACGCTTCACCGAGCAGCACCTGCATGGCCGGCTGGATTTTCTCTACGATGTCCTGTTTCGTCCGGTCGTGTGGCGCAATGAGCGCCGCGCACACCGCCGGACACAGCAGCAACTTCTTAAACAGCGGCTCGTAGTTCTCCTCGGTGATGCTGGCCGCCAGTATTTCGGTGAGGTCGATATGCTTCGGAAAACGGGCGAAGATCTTCAGGTAGCCGGGCAGATTGTACTGGATGTGTTTCGTCATCTGCTGCAGGTTGTTCCGGAGAAAGCCTATCACAATGTAGGCATTGCTCGTGTTCAGCAGACCGGCCGATATGATCGCCGTCACGCTCACGCTGGCCAGGGCCGCGCTACGCTGCGAACTGTCCTCGGTGTACTTGCCGAGGAACGCTTCGACGGCCAGACAGAGCAGGAAATCGTTGGTTTTGATCTTTGCAATCGCTCGGACCGCCCAGGCTATTTGCGAGCTATCGCACGCGCACAGCGCGTCAAGGCACTCGACCGCCTGACACAGAATGTCGGCATTTTCCTGCGTACCTTGTTGAACCGCGAGTTCGACGACGGCCGAACAGTACTCCATTGCGGCGCTGTACACGTCCTTGCGGTGGGCGTATTCGACGCGGCGGCACACCTCAAGCCAGTGCGGCAGCAGCGAGAACGTGGCGATGTTCAGATAGTGATCGGCCGTATGCGAGCGAACCTGCGTCGCCGCGGTGAACGACTTCTTCTTGGGGTCGTTCAACCACGACGGTATGCTGGCCAGAATACAGTCGCGGACGTCTTCGGGCAGCCGGTTCGGGTCGAGCTTCGAGATCTGCGTGAAGAAGCACACAATGTTTCGCTTGCTGAGCCCGTTCGTACGCTCATCTCGTAGAGCTTCGAGCAGACACGCGGTCACAGGCAAGCAGTCGTCCAGCTCCATTAGCATGAGCGGCAGCAACAGCTCGACTTGCGCAAAGGCCAGCGATGGCAGGATACATAGAATCTGCTCCTTGCTGGCGAAGTGCTGAAGAACGGTTAGCGCCAGCTGTTGTTCGGGCGCCGCGGTTGCCTTATCGAGGGCCACCGACAAAAGCATGTCGGCCACCTCTGCATTGTCGGGCAGACACCGAGTGTCGCATTCAAGGCAGGCCCGATGCAGCCGAATGAGAGTGTCGCGCGACAACTGTTTGGGCAGGTTCTCCAGAATCTGCGCGAGGTTTTCGTGGCGAACGGATGACATGGTCGAAATCGTGTCATCGTCGCGAACCGAACTCGACTCGCCCGACATGGCAGCGGACGATCGAACGAACAATTTGACAGGCAAGTCAACAAGTTCGAGCCAATCCCGTACCTGCAAATTCGGATGATCAACGGTGGTATGTCGGGCATGTACGATGTGCCCTCTTCATAACACCACTACGTGGAATGCTAGTCAGAACTCACGCACGTAGAATCTACGCGACGTGTCAGGGAGTGTCAGCAGCGTCTCATGCATCTGTTCAGGCGAAACACTCCAGCAACACAAAACGTGTGTTTTCGAATTCGCATTTCTCACCCAAACACTGTTGCGCGTGCGTGGTGGCGTTCTACTGAAAAACAACAAACAAAAGCGAATAAGGGCATAGCGAGAATGACGACGACGACGACGGTGGCAAGCAGTTGACCGCAAGAAGAGTCGATCCATTCATTATACGATTACGTTGTAACTTACTAAGTGCTGAAATATGTAAAAAAATATTTTATTACTTAATTAGAAAAGACCTCATGCATTTCACATATCCTGTTGTAAAGCATGATAGCACGATCTAAACGCGGACTTGAGTTTTGTTGGCACTATACGAAAAACGTGAGCCCTGAAGCTGTGAAAAAATGGAAATACCTCAGATCATATAACTCCATAGGATACCTTTTATGTGCTAATGGTTTGGCAAACGATTATTATTGTTATTCCGAAGCAGTACCTGTGTTTCACTAAAACAAGACGCTACACGGTAGATCAAACAGATACGCGTTCCAATATCAGGTTTTCCTCTCGCAATGACCGGTTATACGCTCTGAACGGTGCCAGTCTTAGCTTCTGTTTAGAATGTTTTCACGGGCGAATAGTACCTAAAGACCTTTGAGAATGTTTTGTGTCCAGAAAGATGTTTCGTTTAATATATAAAAAGAATAAAGGTTCTGTTGCGTGTATAGCGCATTTTCACTTTCCTTTCAAATGTCCGCATAAGCAGGTGGTCTGTATATAAATAAATGGGTAAAACTGTTAAACCTAGACGAAACCAATGCTTTGAGAAATTCATATTGTTAGTCCTGGCAATATGTCGACGTTAAGTCGCGTCATGTAACAAGCAGTTTGGTATAACTTGCCGAAATTTTTCGGAGAATGCTTCTCTATAAGATGGCTATAAAAATCTGAAAGCCTGCAGTTAAAGTCCGCACAGAATACCACGTCAATCAGGCAGCCTTCAGACTGGCCCTGCAGGACGGCCTCTAAAAGAGCCATGGTCCGAGATGAAATGGTGTCAGACACTCTAATCTCCTCTCATGTCTACAAGGGTGCCAATCGATTGGGCCATGCTCGTAAGGCCAAAAGTACTCCAATCTCCAAATCGGTTCGTTCACCTAAGCATGGAGAGGCTAGGTGGCGCTGCTCACTATCCTACGGATATACGGCCATTCTCTTTTGAGGATGAGGCGTACGCTCGTCTCGCTTACGTTGATAACGAAGAATTATACCCAGAATAACGAATGATGATTATTCTGGGTCTCTCAGGCAGTTAAATTACCTGCTAGGCTATAGAAGAGGATTCCGCGACAGTTATCAAAAAATATTTTCCAGCAGTATTCTTTTGAAGTGCACCAAATGGCTTGCATAATTCGAAATGAAAATTATTACGTTTCGAAAGTGTGGCCTTTTAAAGCCCATATATTTCTGAAATTTGCTATTGCCGGTAAGCGCATTACCGCGTGTTCGTTCAAAGCAAAAAAAAACGTTAAATTTTTACTGATAAAATCATTCCATAGAGAACTATAAGTGTACATGATGGCATCTTAAAATTCAATTTGGTATTCACATTTGTATTCACTACGGATTGTTACACGATCTAGATACATTTAGAAGAATATATATAATGCTTCACGGCGTTGCTGCTCGTCGACCTAGTTGCTCCTTCTGCGCGCCGTAGCCGCTCTAGATACATTCTAACCTGCTACTGTGCAGGAACAACTTTATATATGAATACAAAAGCAATCACACGCTGACGAGCCATTAGGTTAACAATAGTATAGCTGTTTATTATTACAGTAATGAAACATCAGTAACCGAATGTATAACAATATATTATGCTGTGTCTGCAAACCAGCGAAACGACTCTCATTTCCTTTATGACTAACATTATTATTATTCGTCTTATCGAACAGCTGCTTTTCCTCTTTCTTATATATATATATATATGTATATATATATACTTAGTCCTTAAAACTGTCTGAGCCGCAGCAGCCGGTGCTTTGTTAAAACTCTAAAAACGAATACGAATTAATCATAACAAAATATTCATAATACTAATTATGATCATTGGAACCACGTCATTATGATGTTGATGATAACATTAACTCATTATTATCAGTATATTTGGTAACAGTGCAGTGCTAGTGTTGTAAGTTTGACGTAAGTACGTCGACGTCGATCAATCGGTGGGTGGGAATGAATGAATGAATCAATGAATTATCTGCATGCCACTCCTGTCCTTCCACACATGTACAGGTATATATATAGGTCGAGTGTTACAGCTCCTAATGCGTTAATGCGTGTGCGCCCCCCAAACTCATTTTCCAATTTCTCCTCGCTTCCTCGTTATAGTTTTCAGTGTTGCGGTTTTTTGCGCTTACTACTTCGACGCAATTTTGTTGTTGATACGGTCGGTTGTTGCCGTCGGTAGCTGCGCTGTAGTAACAGTCAGCACAAAAATGTGCCTGCTAAGGTTGGCGAAACTTTGTGATCTCTCGGCCGGCTATAGCGTTTGCGTACGTAATACGCAGGTATATATTTTGTTGACAAAACTCCCGCTGCAATCCTAGATGACTCCGTTCGTACAGTCGCTGCCATTCCTTGCGCAATTCGTAGCTGTTGCTGTTGTAGTGCGTTATTATTATTATAATGAGTAAGCTTGTTGATCATTACGGTACTCGCGCCGTTGCTGTGCGTTGCTTGCGCTACTGTTATTACTTTAGCCAGTTTCGTTATCGAGTGTTGTGTCGAGTAGTGGTGTTACGAAAAAAAACAAACAACCCGTCAACCAAAGTAGACTAGGATTGAATTCAAACTTCGCCTTAATGAGAAGACAACACAGAAGCTCAGAGAGAGAAGTTAGAGTCTAAAAAATGAGTCTGAACTTAGCAGATAAACGTATCAAGGTAAATAACAATGATCTGTGCAGAGGCCTTTTATGATCTAATTCCTCCGACCTAGCATGACGAGGGAAAAATCAGGCAAAAAAATGCAACTACACTAAAATAGAAAAAAAACATTTGTATTATTTAAAATAGTGGAAACACAATACAGCGGCCGAACATGCCTCTAATAAATGTGCTAAATATTGTGATTAAAAAGGTATAACACTTAAAGCGCTGTCCAGTAAAATATATGGTACCAAACACTATAAAAGCGTAGATGTTGTTGTCATTTTTGCTGTTGAACACACCTACTAAAGGCGGCCATTATAGGGCCGTTGGAAAATGTTTTAGATGTAGTCTGGACTGTATTCTGGTGTATATGTTCGGAGTATCTTTTGTAATTATAATTTTGTTCTTGTAACAAGTTTTGTTATTATTGGTGCTGCTCGATGGGTGTTTGCCAATAGTTATCGTTTCAGCCAGTTGTTACTGTTGTTATCGGCGAGCTTCGCTTTGCATGTCACGTATTATACTTTTAGAGGTTCCATTGTATCTCTAGTTTCAAAGTTTTCAAGTCATGTACAAATAATGATATCGTTTTAAAATGATTTATAATTATGTTTGGTGTGGTGGATCGCTAGATGTCTGGTCTAATGGTGGTTATTCACACTGTTGTTGTTACTTGTCATTATCATCCTCAATACGTTTGCAGCTTAACGCTCTTTCTATATATATATATATATATATATATATTGGTCATCCGGCATACAAGACTTGGCAGTATTGCGCTTCCGCTCGATGCAGACCAAACATGACGTGAGTCAAGCAGTTCGATTGAACGGCGGGTGCTGGACTACCCTTGCGAACAGCAAAGTTTTGATCTTGACGTTGGAGCTAGTCTGTTGTTGTTGCTGCTGCTGCTGCTTCAGTGTGTCGATGGCATTCGATCGAATAAGCTGTCCGAGGTTCTCACCAAAGTCATATACGACGGTGCATTACCGGGGGCAGTAAGCTATCGACGATGGCAAAAGCAAACACGCTCCGCAGTAACAAGATAGTTAGTGAGGCTGCAATGTGTAACGGCCTTGATTTTAGGGAGTTGTAGATAATTCCAGCATCTTGATCGACGTAGTAGTCTAGGACCCAGATAAACCCTTGTGTGTGTATATATATATACGGGTGACATAGCCAGCAGTGGAAACGGTGCGTTTCTTTGGCTTCGCACGGCGCTTTTAGCGACGGTGTATCGTCGAACTCATCGATTGCTCTGTTCCGTCGCAACTCTCTTCTATGAGGTAAGCTTAACTGTGAACGCTTTCACAAACGCATCACGTAGCAACAGATGACTTCTAGGGTGGCAAGCAAATATGAACTAGCTCAGGTAGGTTCTCGTGATCGCTTCTCTATATGGTATCTATTTCAGACAACTAACCTACACCATAACTGGTCAATAAAGTTCTTGCGCTACAAACATAATTGCCGTCTCCCGGCTGCTCTCGCTGCCCTC
The DNA here is from genome assembly GCA_003439945.1 of Dermanyssus gallinae. Classification (NCBI taxonomy): domain Eukaryota; kingdom Metazoa; phylum Arthropoda; class Arachnida; order Mesostigmata; family Dermanyssidae; genus Dermanyssus; species Dermanyssus gallinae. Next base: position 198,878 of record QVRM01005373.1, read on the forward strand.
GTTCACTCTTCGTTTCTAGTTTCTGCTCTGCGGCTGATTCGCAGGGCTGTAATGGTTGCTATGGCATTGCTGTGTCCTTAATGCAACGTCGAACAGCGGCAAAACCTATTAGGACAGTTTCTGCTCTGAGATAGATTGCATCTACTATTATCGCGCAGGTGAGACCTTACGCAAGGTGAGCGCAAATTGATTGCGGGGTGGGTCTCACTCAGCCCATATATATATATATACACTGAGGGACACATGCGCAATGATTGACCTTTAAAGCGTTATGCCGTACTTCAACTTCAGCAGTGAATAAGAAAGCGTAAGCAGTCTACACTGTTGAAGTGATGAGAGGTCTGACCACTCTGTCCATCGCGGAGGCAGCCCCAGTGTATCCATCCAATCACCGCCGATTGCGCACTTCTAATCGCCCCACAGTGACCACAAAGACGCAATCTTTGGACACGTCTTTGCGCATCAGAACAGTCACGCGACAGTTTGCGAATCCATTGCTGTGATACGATCACTCACAAACGCTCAAGAGTACGAACGCGAATGCGCGAATAGACAGATCGTAGTTTTTGCCTCGTATGTGACGGCCAGTTTCAACAATGTTGACCACAACGACTCAATTTTGCCTGAGCATCGTACACCGTGACAGTAGGTGATCCAAGATGACCAAAACTGCAGGGCAAAACCCTTTCCCGTGTCAGTTGAACTAGTGTCGCCTCGCAAACGAACTTCATAGATGAACGGGTAATGTTCTATGGGGGAGGAGAATGAACTGTCAATAGGTGTGTCGATTTCTAGACGGACCCTAAGTACAATTGTCGAAACGACAGTGACGCAAATTCGGCCGACATTCGAAAATCGCCTCAACGTTCTCCATCACGAACCTGTTTAGTTGAAGTTAGTCGAGGAACAACATTTCTGCATCAACAATATTCATAATGATGATAAGAATAATAATCATGATAGTAATCTAACAGATTGCCGTTAATAAAGCGTATCAAAGTCTGTATCCTTGCACAGCGTCTTGCGCGACAATCGGCCGTCTACCCGCAGTGGCTAGTTACTAATTTGTGTCCTTTCTGGTTTGTTGTTGTTGCTGTAGTTGTTGTCGTCGTTTTTGTTGTGGGCGGCTGTTCTTTTTACGCTTGCTCAGCACTGTCTCCCGTAGAGTCCACGAGAGTCGTCGTTCTTCTGCTCTAGTTCTGAGAATAAATATTTAACAGGCGGCCGTACGTAAAACGCGTGGATCGTAAGACGAAACGCAACCTATTGGCTGACAAGAGCCATAAGCTCTTCAGCAACGATGAGATCACCACAAAATGTACGAGAATCACTGTAAACGATGTGTCTGTTTGCGCCTTGTCCACCGAGAGCGCACCAGGTGCACTGTGAGCTCCGACTCGAATTGCGACGGCACATACAGCCGTTGACGTCGATGCACCATCGATGACTCAAGGTGGCCAATGCCGCGCACAGATCTTCCGACGAAACGAGATGAGATTCCTACGATTCTACGATCGTTCGTTGAACTTGGCTTCGGTTTGTCGTCGTCGTCGTGACACGGCCCAAACAAAAGAGGAGAAATCGATCCTCGTGCGTGCGAGCTTAGCATAGGTCGCTGGCGTCCTGCAGCTGCCGCTTAATTCGTAGCAGGATATCCGTGTACCACTGATCGAGCCGTGAAATGGCATCGTAGTCGGCCACGGCCGCAGTGAACCCGTCGAGATCTTGGTCCTCGAGCTTGGCGGCGAGCGTCTTGATAAGTTTACACTCCCGCGAGTCCTGGAAGGCGGGGAAGATCTCGCTGTACTTTGTCACGGCCTGCGTTGCGTTCAGCGTATCGATGCAGAGATGGCAGAGCGCTGCTTTGAAGAAGTACTCCTTCGCGCTCGTCTTGAGCAGCGCCGAGTCGAGTGCCGACTTGCCCACCTCTTCGTAGATGTCGATTGCCTTCTCATACTTCTCCATCTGCGCGGAGTACCTGGCCACCTGCAGCAGGCACTTGTTGGCCGAACTGTGTGACTCCTCGCCTTTGAAGTAGTCGGCGGCCTGTTCGTAGTGCGCCACCGCGCTGTCGATATCGGCGATCTCGTTCTCGTAGATCTCGGCGATGCTCATGTGGTTCTTCGCGGCCATCGTGAAGCGGCCCATGTCCGTGTAGATCTCGTTGCCCTTCTGAAGACACTCGACCGCCTTGTGGGCCTCGCTCTTCTTGTAGCAGTTCGCCGCCTCGCCGTAGTTCATAGCGGCCTCGTGTTTGTTGGTCAGCTTCAGCTGGAGCTCGGCGCTTTTGCAAAACGCCGATCCCGCCGCTGACCACTTCTTCGCCAACTTGAACGAGTTGGCCGCCTTTGTGTACAGTTCGCATGCGTCGATTATCTTCGACTCGGCATTGAACATCGACCCAAAGAAACCCTGGGCCGACTTCAGCTTTTTGTCGGCGTCTGCCAGTATCTGCATCGCCTTCTGCTCAGAGTCCGCCATCTGCAAGCAGAGAGTTACCGCCGGTTGCGAACAGTGTGCAAGAAACACCAACAGCAGTCACAGTGGTAGAAATCGGATATTGACAACAACTACAACCACGACCATATTGATAGCATCAATAACGCAAATCGTTTACTGAGACGAAAAAGAATAAAAACAAAAACGATCGTAAACAGAGAAGCCAGCAAAAAACAGAGGCTAGAACAATACTTCATATTGTTGCCGCCGTAATTTGCCGCCGCACACGATTCAACAAAGTCCGGCTTAACTGAAGCCCACAGAAAATCGGGAATAACTCTATCGATTAATCTTACATTGACAAATGTAGAAAACCCACGTGAACCGTCTAATTATACCGATAGGAAAAAAATACCTATAGAAGTTGTTTCAGACAATAAATCTATGTTCTGTTTGGCGGACGAGCATGTTTGGCGGACAAGCAATGTCAACAAGGAATCACTGATTTTTAACCATAAAAAAATGAAAAACCGCTCGATTAGACTGCCTCAACTGATTCCATCCATTACACGATATTTTGTACGAGCGTTTTGCTCCACATAACAAAAACGAGCCACATAATCGAGACTATAAGTGAAGGACTGGAGTACCACAGAAATATAACTTTATGCTACACACCCACTGATCGCCTCAAAGCGCGTAAGAATACACGAATTAAACTTTTCTCGTTATTTGCTGTTCTGTTCGGGGTGTTGTTTCGGCGATACATGATGCTGCACATGCATCACTAGTAGCCTGTGTGGGACTCGTGTGAGACTTACAAACCTTTGTCTTTCTAAAAGTATAGTTTCTACGTACCATCATCTATAAGGACATGGCATAACCAAGAAAAACGTGAAATCATAGCTGCGACACACAAATTAACTGAATTTAGTTACTAAATTTAAGAATGAACAAGGCAAAGACGGGTCTACCATTATCAACCGCAGCAACAACAGCAGCAGCAGCAGCAATAACAACAACAACAACAACTGCAATCTCTGCAACTCAATCCACAATGCAGTGCCAGCAGCTGCAACAAAAACGTCAACAACGGTAGCAAAACAAACTATAAAACGATACAGTTGAAACAACGTTGTTGCACTTGTTGCCGTTGTTGTTATTGTTGTTGTTGTACTTGTTGTGACTAACTGAATCCTGTTATGCGGCTATCTCGCAGGTGGGGTTGGAAAGCATCTTCGCTATGGCGTCTGCCCTGATGCCCCGTGGCATTGGAGTGTGAGAGAAGTGGAGATAGGCAGAGATGACTCGGAGGGGGTACGGAGAGAATCGAGGATCATCCTGCATTCGATCCTCACACTAATGATCAACTACCGCACCCCCCGCCACTAAAGTGTTTCGTCAGGGGGAGAAGTGTACAGTACGTCGTCTAATGCGCGGACGAATCGATCCACTGATAGGATCCGCCGACCGTAAAAACAAGAAACAAGCAATACAACAAAACAAACTACTACAGCTCTCGTACTGGCTGATCTACATGATCACCACGATAAGAACTGCGATAATCATCATCCGTCGTCAACATTCAAACGACCATCATCAATGTAAACCATCCATTAATAATCAAATCTATCGATCTGTCAATCTACTTTTTTTGTTATATATCAGCTCTCGGTCTGTATGAATGCGTACTCTCTGGATACAGCTGACTACAAATGTGTAGCGTGAGCTTTTCCGATAGTAGGCAATGGTTGCAGCAGTTACTACTACAACAACAACAATGAATGACAGACACACAGACAGACAGACAGATAAAGGACAACAACATGAACATCTTCACCCCCAACACATCATCTTAGCCTTATGCCGAAATAAAATGAAGACAATAAAAAACTAAATTGAAAAACGCAACGACTACAACGACACGAACACTAGAGAAGAGTTAACATTAACATCTGTACCCTCCCCGCCCCCCCCCCCCCCCAAAACAACATCGCTCAATGCCGAAATACTACAACAAACCTCAAGTAACAGTACAGTACTTTCCAAGTTAAAGTAGAAGGCTAGAAATCGGCGAGGTGGGCGTCGGAGAGGCCAGACGCGAGGATTCTGCGCGTGCAGAATATTCTCTGAAGATTGTAACCCCTCCACTGTTTTCTTTTCTCGTCTGTCATCGCCGTTGATTGAATTGACGTTAAACCGTCGTTGTTGTCGTCGCCTTACAGAGAGGCAGGCAGTAGAACCAACCATACCAGCAAACGGACGGGGCACGAAACCAGAAAAAAAAAACAAGCTCAAAAAGCATGCCATAACGAACCAATGTCCAACCAATTAACGAATGAATGAACGAGCAATTAACGAACGAACGAACGAACGAGCAATAAGCAACAAATCACGCTACTAGAAGAGGGTGGTGTTTGTTACAGGGTATCTGTGCTACAGGGTATTTGCTGTTGCCTCACACTGAGATCTCACAGAGCAGCTCTAACTAACTATCACGACTATAGGTGCTGCTGTGATAAACTGTCGTTGCAGCTTCTGCTTCTACTTCGAGCACTACAAGCAGTTATTGCTGCTGCTGCTGGTAGGCTAGGGAGGCGCTGAATCGCGAAACATCGTCGATAGAGAGACATTGATGAAACTCACCGTGATTTTGACAGATCTCAGCTGACAATCACAAACGCATCTGAGAAATCCTCCACCACTGTTACTACGACGACGACTACGACGACCACCACAACTACCACCAATACCACCACCGCCCCCTTTCCTCCGCCTCGATTCGCGTTCAGCTTTTAGCGCTCAAGTCGGCTGCTGGTTGGTTGAGTAAGATGGGGCGGCGGCTTCGGCGGCGGCGGCAATTTATCCGCGCGGTTGCCGCAGCGGCGGTAGAGCGAGAAGTAATCAGTTAGTGTTCGATTGGGTTGTTGTTGTTCGTAATTTTGCCGCCAAAGATTTGCCCATGAAGTAACCAGCCACCTAGTAATACTACTTAGTACTACTTAGAACTACTACTTAGTACTACTTAGAACTACAATTACTACTATTGCTTGTAGTAGTAGTAGTAGTAGGATGTCGTCGTCTTCTTCTTCGTATTTGAGCGTATCCGAATTGTCGTTTCGTTGTTTTCGCCTCTTTCACGTTGTTTTCTTTTTCTTCTTCTTCTGCTTCTTCGTCTTCTAGCAAACACCACCACCACCATGTGGGTCGTTGTGTCGTCACTGACGGAAACAACAACGACCCACACAACGACAACGATAACAACAGCAGCAGCAACAACAACAACAACAACAATGTTTACAGCAACAACAAAAACAAACCAACATTCGCAATCCTATCGTCGACCGACTACAACGACACAACACGAATGCAACTCAACGCGGGCACATAGACACGCGCTCACACACAACAAATTGCCAGGAATATATCTATACTCACCTAAAAAAGCGACGATATGCCGCCTGCAGCTAGCTGGTCGTAACCAACGCACGCTGTTTGTAAATGGGGATTCGCAACAACCCGCAAAGCACCGCAATACTAAACAACGTACGTTCGTGCTGTGCTGTGATGCTGTTTCACCAGACACACACTAAATGCTGAACGCGACACGTCGTGGTGGGGAGGGGGCGGAGGCGGGGCGCTGGGGGTGGAGGAGGTGGGGGGCGGTAGGCGGGTTGATTGTGCTTGACTCCGCTCTCTCTCCATGCAGATATTACTCCGCCGCTCGAGTCGGCGTTGGTGGATACCGCCGCACAGAAACGCCCGCGCGTCCGCCGAACCGGCGGCAGGGGATCGAGCGGCAAAGAAGTAGTTTTTTCTTAGTAAAAGGGGAAAAAGCTAAGGAAACAACCCTCGTTCTGGACCGGTGAGGTCGTAGAACTTGTCTTCGTCTTTGTCGTCGCCGTAGTAGAAAGAAAGTCATGCACTGCTGCTGCTGATGATGATGATGAAAGACAACCTCCTGATGAAAAACATATGTTTAATTCGAAATGTTGTGGGTGACATGACGGTTGGAGTTTATGTCAGTAATGGCCATGATGATGATGAAAATGATTGAGGTTTATAGCAATGATTGATGTTTATGGTGATGATTAATGGTCATGGGCGAGATTGATATCGATGCTGGCGCTCGCTGGTTACATTTTGCTTATAATTTTTAGTTGTGCTATTATTATTATTATTATTATTATTATTATTATTTTCACGTGCGACAGGGTCTCCTGCTGAGTTTTTCAAGGTGCAGGCGCGAGTTGAGCTGGGGTTTGTCCTATGGTCGTCTTCGTCGTCGTCGTCGCTGTCACATGATGTCGTTTGTCATGTGTCTTACATCTTAGAACAGGCTCTCTATTTTCGTTCACTTCATCTATACCATTGCTTAGGTGAGTAGGGTTTGTTTTTAATGACGATCAGGTTGGTGCCAGGCTGGCTGCATCATTGGCGGTGCTGGCAGGTTAAGTCTAACCAACCAGCTGGTGGGCGGTGGTGGTAAAGCTGATCGATGGGTGGTAAATGACAACTCACCCAAGAGGCTTTGCTTTTCTCGTTTCTCGATCGTGGCGGTCGCCATCATCGGTATTGTTGTTGTTGCTGCTGCTGCCGCTGCCGCTGCCGTTGTTATTGTTGTTGCTTTTGATTTTGTTGTTGTCATTGTTGTTGTTGTTGTTGCTGTTCTTATTCCTGCTGATGTTTTTGCTTGACTGCTGCTGCTGCTGTCGATTGCCATCGACATGCATGCGTAAGGGAGAGAAATTCGTGTGTATCTATTTCTATTTCTTATTTGAGTAGCAGCGGCAGCTGCAGCAACAGCAGAAGTAGCAGCAGCAACACTGAAATGGAAGACTGTAACTGGAACTAAGTGTATGTCTATCTATCTGCTGTCTTGTCGTATATCTATCTATCTCTCTGTCGGTTCCCGTTCATCTATCTGTTTGATGTATGTACTATGTCTGTATGTATGTCTCTATTTTGCTACGTGTGCGGGTGGTGGAGCCATGGTGAATTGCGGTGGTGAATGCGCGTGTTGTCGAAGTTGTCACGTTGTCCTTTGTGCTATATACTTTGTCCCGTGTAGTTAGTTTGTTTGCGTGTGTGTAAGTGTGTTTTGGGTATCGATTGGTTCATGTCTTCATGTTCTTCCTGCAGCATGTATGCATGTTGTTGCATGCAAAACTGTTGTTGAATAGAAAGTAATCGCTTGGTGTTGTTTTTGTTTGTTCCACACAACGAACTACAACATCGGCAGCAACAACAGCGGCAGCAGCAGCAGCAGGAACAACAAAGACAGCAACAACAGCAGGAACAACAAAAACAGCAACAAAAGCCGCAGCAGCAACAACAAAAACAACAACAACAACAACAACAACAACAATAACGACTGCGCCAACGGTGATGGTGATCTCGTTACAAGTTCGGGTGGCAGGCAGGCAGCGGCTGAAGTGAACGTTAGCCTACCAAGCATCGTTCTATCAACTAGTTGATTTAGAACTAATTAGCTAGCTAATTAGTTAGTTCGCTAATTAGCTAGTTAGTTGTAGTTAAAGTGCAAAAAAAGGCATCGCTTCTTCGTCGTCGTCCAGTGACGAACACAGCTGCCAGCAGGGTCCTGGGGTGGAAGATTGACGGGTCCTGTAGCGTCCTGGGGTGGAAGATTGACGATTTGTGTGACAGGATTCTACCGCTGCTCATGTTTCTTCCGCTGCTGCTGTTGCTGCTGCTTCGGTGACTCCTTGGAGTGTTTCTACTCTGCACACACGGCACTTCCAGCCACTCGGCGTATTCTCACAATTAAAGTCATCTGACAGAACCAGGAAAACAACAACAACAACAACAACGAAAAGGTATGTTCGCTTGGACATTTCTTGATATTGAATTGATCAATTGATTGACCAATCAAATGAACGAACTAACCGGCGATTCATTCATTCATTCAAATCTGATCTTCTCGAGCCGGTGACCCTGTCCGAACGACGTGTTGCACTGCATTTTTTTGGGGTTTCTCCGAACGAAATGTCGCATGATGATAATCGACGCGAAAAGAGAGATCAGACGAAGGCAATACTAACATCAACACGAAGCAGATATCAAGATCAGCAGTGATCAATATAACCAGTGTCAATATGATATCAGAATAAGAGAAGACGGATAAAAGAAACGTTATAGTTGGTGGGCCTTCCCCAACTATATGTATTATTATAAATTTGCTTTTAAAAGTCTCGTTGTTGTTGTTGTTGTCGTTGTTGTTGTTGTAGTAGTTACTCCTGTTGCTCTTGTTGTTGTTGTTGTTGTTGAACGTTGTAGGAGGGTTGCCTAAAAACACTACAGCGGTTTACTCATGACGTGTCCGTAAATGTACCCGTATCGCTAACAACGAAATCAAAAATCACTAATAAGTTTTCCCGTGCACAGGCACAGCGACGGGACTGTGTATGTATAGATGTGTGTGACCAAACCAATTCGATGTATTGTTGTTGTTGGTTCTATTCTCACACTGTTGACAGCCGTTACTATTATCGAATATTCTTCGTTTGTTATCACTGATTTCGTGAGTCTCGTGGCTTCAGCGACTACAGGCAGACTTGTGCAAACATCCAACAAAACAACAACTTTAGACAAAGCATTACACTAAGGATGTTTTACCCAAAAAACGCTTACGAATGCTATACGTAACAAAATATTTAATCAAGTATAGATCCGAGTCTAACAACATACATCTATCTCTCTCTCTCTCTCTCTATATATATATATATATATATATAAATATATATCGACCTCCGTTTGGGGCACATATCTGAAAGGGCTACTGAAGTGGTCTCGGCCTAGCCTAAACGAAGCGGACACGTGATAGTCACAATACCATAATGTAATATACGGAGAATAAATTTCAAATGTATATATATATATGCGAGGTGCAATTCCCGTACTGTAGGACATGTTTACCGACCCGTTACGTTACTTCGAGAGCAAGTCAGCGGCGACGCCAATTGGAGATTATGGCAATCAGTCTTGCTCCCCCCCCCCCGGTACGCCCCATAGACATTACGGCTCGTCGTTCCCTGTATATCAGTGCAGCGTGTCTCCGCCGCTGAGGCGTGTCAAGAGTTTGTACTAATTTCGGGCAAGCTGATAGGCTAAATCACAAATCCCTTAAACCGCTGCTAGTTCGTCGTCGTCGCCGCCGCCGCCGCTCTGTGTGACGTCGCGGAATCCGCGGTTAGCTTCATCACGAAGTTGAACAACAACAACAACGTTTGAGCCACTATAAACATAAACTCCGGAGGAAGTCCGGAGCCAAGGCAGTTCCCGGCAGCGTCTATGTCTTGTGACGACTGTGCAGCCTTGTGCAGATGATATCCGTACGCAATGTTGAACGACTCGACTTAAATCGGCTGAGCAGTGCCTTCATTTTTCTCTTGGACTATCTGCGTTTTTTTTGCGCGCGCGGGCATGTAAATAGAGCTGCGTCGAAGCAGGCAGACATGTCTAAAAACCACCAATCTGTTATCGTGATCTATTCAGTCATTGTGCTGTCTTGTCGTGTCGTCTCGTCGTTTACAGTTGCTTTCGATCTATTTCTTCGATTTCTTTGCGTTCAACGATTGTTTTTGTTATGACTCAGGTTGGTAGTGTAAACAGAGCAAGCAGAACCATACTCGTACGTACATATATTAGGACACGATATGTGTATATATGAACTTTCTGATCACACCGCGATGTATTCACAAGTCGCCCAGGAAATGTGTGCCGGTCGTCCCAATCATCTGTCTTAAATTCAAAACGCCCCTGCGTACCCCAGAGCAAACCCGCCCTGCAAACAAGCAAACGCGGTTTTTTAGTGACATTCTCACTTGTCTCTGGAGGCAGTCAACTTGAACTGACAGTTTTCCTTTGGACGCTAAAGACAGTACTAGCTGTAAGCATCATCGTCATATGATGTTTTACGACTTCCATGACGTTGTAGAAATGGCGTATAGATTTTGCGCAGCTTACGGCCATAGAAGCTTTAAAACATTTTGGACTGTTTAAGGGAGGCCGTTTCGGAAACATAGTTTCGTGTCGACTACTTGAAAAGATGTGACCTTCCAGCATGACGGGCACTTTGCGCATCCATGTGAAATTGCTGGAATTTTTAGAGGACTTCCTTGCAGCACCTTTCTTCTAGACCAGATCTTTTGAGTAAAAAATAATAGTTTTCAATAATGCTTTCGATGTTATTTCGATGATAGATTGGTGGTGCTTGATTTTGTAAGCAATCTGATATTGGGAGGAGCCTAATCTTAGCCAAAATGTGCGGAATCTTGCATGGTTTAATTTTGCGAAGTAAAGCTAGACTAAGGCAATTGAAGGATACTTGTTGGTGTGGAAAAACCATGATAGGTATTGTAAAATCAACCTTGGCATATATTGTGAGAGATTATCTGTAAAAGAACATGTCAATAAAACGTTCTTCAAAAATTATTTGACAAAAACATCCAAAATCTGGATGCAATGTGATTTTTTTTTAACTCAAAATGTCTAATGGATCTGTAAACTTAAGACATGCATTTAATAGTACTTTCAATATGTGATTTTAAATAATACTGGCAAAAAATCTGCCCTATATGATGAAAGTAGCCTGATTATTTGCGCGATATGAAACGGCGAAAGGTCCGGCGTTGCTGAACGGGAGAAAGAAAGCTCTAGTAGGCAATTGGCAGTCGAGCCCGGTGGCGTGGTGGCTTAAGTCTGCGCCTCGCAACCGGAGGAGACACATAGCAGGTGCGCGGGTTCAAGCCCCACCGTTGCCCCACATTTGTACTTATGGGGGTAGTCCGTCTATGAAGCAATGTGAAAAACAGTTCCGTGGACGTTAAATCTTGGCTGAGGATGGTCAGCCCGAAAACTTTACTAGTCGGCAATTGGCCGGCAACCGATTACTGTAGGCGCGACAACGACGTTTGATCGATGCATTTAACCAATGCAGGCAGCGAAGAGGCAGCCGTTACCGTCAACAGGCTTTGAAGGCATCCAGAGAATTCCGCTTGCGACACGATTCCACAGCAGATTGATTGATTGACTTTTGTTTGTCGACTCCTTAATGGACCGAACTTACTTACGTATGCTTCACGAGCGCAGATGTCCCTTTCGGACAACGGAGAACGGGTGGAAATGCGATGAGATAAAGGGACAGGAAGTTTCACACGCGCTTTACGCCTGTGAGCCGTCTCCTCCTCGCAGCCACTGCGCGTGGGGTCGTAACGCGTGGGATCGTAATTGCTGAGTCGATGGCTTATTCTCGACAGTTTGCTGACAGATAGACACCCAGACAGTCTGCTTTAAGGCTATGTATGTGTGCATTTGTTGCCACTTGATAATTATTGTTTATAGTAAGTCTCTGTACGTCTGTACCTGTATGTCCACTTGGCCTCCCTAGCTAAAATGGAGGTGTGCTTATTCTAGCATCCCGAGTTAAATGGGAGGTGTGCTTATTCTAGCATCCCGAGTTAAATGGGAGGTGTGCTTATTCTAGCATCCCTAGTTTAAAGGGAGGTGTGCTTATACTAGGTTGTTCTTCTAAATTCTTAAATAGAAATAAGTGCATAATCTGGAAGCTTCGAGCTTTCGTTGTAGCAGCTCACCGTATGGGTTGTGACCTCTTCGCGGGGTCCCGCTATCCACTGGGGTGCAGTAATAATTAAGTACTGGTTACTAGTTGGACGGTCCGTCAATAAACTCAGAGATATTTTTTCTTTCAAAGACTGCCGCCAGCTTGTCTGTAGACTCTAGATACAACCTTCCTCATCTCTACGAGTTGGCTCATCATTGCTGCAGACTCGTAGTAGTTTAACGTAACGATCACTAATGGTCAATCTCCCGCCGTTCGGCCGGTTGCTGCTGCTGCTGCTGCGTCCACTATAAGTGCCCCTCCCGCCTTATTTGGTGTGGTATTGGAAGGTGTCAGCAACACGGCATGTATGTGGATGTCTGAAATAGTCTGAGTCGCCGATTCGGATGTTCGATTTGGCTATGGCTTCAGACATCTACATGTAACTACGACGTGGAATTTGGCCATAGGCACAAGTTTTGGTCCGCCATAGCCATAGAATGAGAACGCATTCCTTGTTGGCGACGTCGGATAAAAACATCTGTCCGTTCTCCGATTGTTTGAGAAATTGCCACGCTACTGGAGGTGTGAGGCAAGATGCAACATCTCGCCAAAGTCCAAAGCGTCACTCAGCTTGTTCAGGCTCAGACTGTCTCGATACGCCGACTATATTTTTGGAATGGAATATAGAGCAGGTTGGCTCGCAATTGGTTGTCTTGTTTCATCGCGTTCGCGTTTCCGTGCGATGTTTTGTGAAAATATAGCTCTCTTATACAATAACATTGATAAATCGTTTTGTCGCTATATATATATATATATATATATATATATATATATATATATATATATATTAAGGCTTTTTTAAACGAGAGCACGCCTGCGACCACTCACAGCGCTCAAAACTAACGCATTTAGGCAAATACACATGGCGATCATTTGTCACTATCGTCGTGGTGCCAAATCTGTGGCAATGCGAGCGAGGTTGTGGGGTAATTAAGATTTTTCGTAGGGCATGTCGAGATAGAGTGCATGCATAAATGACCTACTCAGGTAAATCACTCTTCATAGCTCTAAAGAAACACACCACTATTTAATATCTTACAATAGCTGCACGAAAGTATCTCCGCAAACCATTCGGCAGATTCGGTCGAGCTCACTTCGCGAACTCTACTGCTCTACCCCCTCGGAGGCCATATCGATGTGATTATGTGACGGCCTATCCACAATACAACAATAAAACCACCGCCTACTTTAAATGTTGATAAAAGATGTCGTTGGTACGATGACAAAGGAATCGTCCGTAGCCACAACATCGGCACCATCATAAACAACACTAACGACATCAAGACACTTTCACTATTGCCTACCTGTCGCGCCACAGCCCCAACGTGGCCACACAGTCATTTATGCATGCAGTCAATCTCGGCATGGCCACCGAGGAATAATTTGGCGTGAAGTCTAATAAAAGAATTTCATTTTTGCGAATTCTTTTCTAAACGACTAAGTCGCATCTTCTGGCCGGCGGTATATGTTGTTCAGAAAAAGCAACATTTTCTGGTTGCCTCGCAATTGCACATTTTGTGCTCCGATGTCGGGCAACAACAACAACAGGGTCATGGATTTTTGGTACATTGCTCTCACTCCGAAACAATACTTCTCAGAGGCCACGTTCCATTGGAATAAAACATGTTTACTTTAACGAGTTCCACAATTCCTTATATCGCTCTACATTTTCTGGAAGATTGTTTATATATATATAGTGCATAGGTGTCGATTCTTTTTAGCCATATATTGTTGTTGTTATTTTTTTTATCGAGTATTGGTAAGTACACACGAGTGTACCACTTTGCTGCTAATTCGGCCAAATCCATTTAGCAAATCGTAAGAAGTATTGCATCGAAAATGAGCGCCGGCCTCAACCCGTGACATTTTGCCGTGAGTCTCTGGCTCTCATTTCTACGGCGTGCCGCCAAGAACCTACTGTTGGGATTCGGTTGGACCTATCGCTTCAAAAAGTCCTGTTTGTATGCATTGAGTTGCCTACAGAAGAGGTCTCCTTTCAGGCTGTACATCGTGGTTGGTGTTTTTGCGCTTATCCTTGAGTAGGCGATACTACTCAGATGCTGCGTTTCGACTGATAGCATGTCCGTCGAAAGCTTTTTGCAGCACTTGCACTATGATGCCAGGACATTTAATTTAGTTTCCAGCATATAATGAAATGCAAATCTGTTTATCCTTTATTTCTAAATTTTCAAATACGCCTTTTTTGTAGGCCAAATAGCGTTTTGTGCATTTTTTTTAGACGTGGAGCGTCTGCTCGACTACGAGTAGTATCGATACAAAAAAACTGTATATATATATTTATGTGTGTGTTTTGTCGGTTGGTCGCTGTGATGGAGATGTCTTGCGACTCTGATGTCACGAGTCGTGGGTTTGATATTGTGTTTTCTTCTGTCCGGTCCTCCGACACGACTTCCAGTTATATTTATGTATATAAACGTATGCACGTATACACACATCTATGCATGCATATACATTTACACCTTATATATATATATATATATATATATATATATGTATGCAGGTCGCATGGGCCCACCAGGCGTCACGATTTGTAGAGGAAAACAGAGCTATCGAGAGACTATATGAGAGAGAGAGAGAGAACATCTTGCTACCCTGCCCAGCGATAGCCGACGAAATACACATGGCGACGGCGATAAGAATAATACTAATGGCAGCGGCGGGCCGTAACGTGGGGACAACGTTCACAAACACACGGGAGCCAACAACAGAGAACGAACGCATCTAGGTAGGATTTTCTCTCTTCTGGGTTGTTGTCTCGGTCACTGACGCTTTCTTGTTCCTAGTTTTTGTTGTTGTCCGTCTCGAAGAGCGACCGACGAGCAATGCGGAACTCCATGTTTGCCATCGCCGACGTTCTTCGTTACTGCTTTCAGGGCTCGTGCATGCAGTGAGCATTCACTCGTGCGTCGTCCAACAACAACAACAGCAGCAACAGCAACAACAACAGCAACAGCAACAATAACAACAACAGCAACAACAGCAACACACAACAACAATAGCAACACACAACAACAACATCAACAGCAACAACCAACAACACAACAACAACACAACAACAACAACACACAACAACAACAACAACAACAACAACCACGACGACCTACCGTCCAACCTAACGGTTCCGGCTGTCCAGCGGCCCTCCCACCTGCTACCGGGCCTGTTGCTACTGCTGCTGCTGCTGCCCTGGTCGTCTAAATGTCTATCCCAACCTGACGGCATGGTCGCAGACTAATTAGGTGGTGACCATACGACGACGTTCGATTCGTCACACTATAACCCCGCCTTTGCATGGACCAATCGATTTGTGCTTTCCAGAATGATATACGTATCTCTCTTTCTCTCTCTCGCTTCCTTACTCTACATATATGTATATGTGTGTGTGTGTGTAAGTGCGACTCGCCTTCTTTTATTCACCCTTCATTGACGTATGTGTAGTTACATACTTCGCTGCGTTAAGCTTGCCCAAATGACGACAACAATATCACGATATTTGGTTGAGTAGTCTCCAACAAGGACTATTTCGTGTCTCTATAATATTATGTATAGCGGAACGATTGTAAAAATTGCACATCGACATGTTGAGAAAGATATATAAATACATATACGTCTAGTATTATTATATATTATAGATGCAGACATGTGTCTCTGTGCATCTTTGCATATGTGGCCGGATATTTCTGTCACCCACACAGATGGCAACGGGGATAGGCCAGCGGTAGAAACACACACACAAAGATATTAGGGGATTTTGACAGACTATATGAGACTTTGATATGCCTTTGAACCTGTTTGGTGTCTTGCTAGTGGATTTTTCATGATCTAATTTAGAGTTACAGTGAGTGTAGTTGTAGGCTATTCGCAGCTTTGGGAGCTTTAGTCCCGTAGACGCCGGGAACGTGCCTGTTTGCAAGAGTAAAAAGGGACAAGAGGTCGACACTGGAGACCGGGAGGAACTGCTGATACGGGCTGGACGAGGTTGGTTTCCGGTGGACTCGAACATGAGCACCCCAGGGAATTCGGAAGGCCTTTACGGAGTTTTCTTCTCTCTTAAGAGCGAGCGAGCAACAAGCGTGTCCTGAGGTGCGAGGTTCTGAGACACTATATATATATATATATACACGAGGTTGAGCTGACGTAACACTTCACGCGGCACCTGAAGTCTTGATAAAAGACGATCAGCGGCTTGTGTTGGACGCTGCAATCACGCCCTTTATAAAACTCTTAAAAAGGCAGTAAGAAAGGCCAAGTGTGCTGGAACAGCTGGGGCTCTCTGTGGATGGGGATCGAGTTGACTATTAACTAACCTAACCGAGGTTAGGATCTTCGGTTATTAGAGTGCACCTTAACTGTAGCATGCTACCAACCAATCGAGATGGAATCCGTAAAATCCACACCCGCTAGTTGCTGCTCGGCGGAGGATCTCACAGCTCTGCATTACGGGAAGCGGCCCAAAATCGTATACGCCAGTCTCATACAGCACAGTGTGGGTGTTCTCCAGGAGGGGATCCTTTCCGGGAGTTTATCCTCCGTCGACGGAAACGGTGCTACCGACATCCTCACACATGGCTCGACGTGGCTTCGCAGAGAAGACGAGAGAGATCGGAGGGATTACGTGCTGGATTCGCTGCGATCAACTATTATATTATATAACGAGTCAGGGCAAGCAGAAGATGGGGGACGGAACGAAAGAGTAAGACGTTCGTCGTCACCGCCGACAATAAAGGGGCGACAGTAAAACAAGTTTACCAGCTATAAAGCTATAACGCGTTGTACACTAATTTAACACTTAACATTTCGTGTGCTGGCATGCCTACCAGGCTACAGCTCACCGCTGACCCAACACTGCACAATGTACGGCTAAGCATTGAAAGCAAGCGGTTTTGTTTGAAATTTGTCAGAAATTGAATGGGCCGGCCGCAGCCGAGATAGCTTCACTATGTCGACGATTTAAGGTGCCTGCTGGTCGACGAGAAGGCCTTCACCACCGTACCCACCCGGCCGCAACCGAAGGAGAGAGCTGCCAGAGACCAGCAACCAGCCGGCTGCAAGAACACCAAACAAACATTGATCTAACGGAGGAATTCAACTCGACTGAGAGAAAACCAGCCAGCAACAGTGGAATGGCGGATGATCTTGCTGCTAACATTTTTACGGCCAACCGTAATGCGTAAATGTGGTCTATGTACAACGAGTGAGAGAGAGAGATAGATAGATATGTGCATAGCGGAGAACCGAAGGAACGTACACAAAGCTTTGCGACACGGTAGCAGGTACATTCTTGTGTGATTTGAAGCGGTAAACGAAAACGGAGAACACCCATCCTAGAGAGCCTAGACGACGTCTTCTGACGTGCGTCGCAAAGGCAGCAATTTTCGTCGGGTCACCGGCCTAGAATTAAAAACATTTTTTAAAGAGAAGACCGGCCTGGATAACGTCAGCGACGAACACAGCCCGGAGTTGTAACCTACTGTGCAGAGATCAACGGATTGCGGTTTCCCGAATGACTAGGGCCTACAGGACAGTGAGCACTACAGCGACTCTCGTGCTGGCAGGTACCGTCGTCTGGAGTCTGAAATGTGATGAGACACACCATACGAGGCTACGGAAAAGCTACTGAAGAGAGGTGAGAGGCCGGGCAAAACAAAAGAAGAAAAACCAATGGACCAGACGAGAAAAAGCGCTTCCGGTAGCCTCCGAAAATGCCTGACTTGCCGTGTAATCCCCTATCCACTACCTAGTTTTAAAGAAAAAAAAATTGTAATATACAAATATATATTTTTAAATAATAATAATAATAATAATAATAATAATGATAATAATAATACACGTAAAAGTGCAATCAATTGTAAATGTACTTAATCATTCATATCTTTATGAGCATTTGATTTATTATTTAATATCTTAACGCAGATCTGCAAATGTAAAGAAAATGTAACTTTGGGAACAAGCATTTCGGACGATTCGCACACTGTTTTGGATATTCTGGAATCTACTACAGTGTTGTTGTTGTTGTACCGTCGCTATGGCTGTTATGATTGCTATCATTGTTGCCATAGCATCTATTGGTAATGTAATTTTACTCGTAGTCTGCGTTTCGAATGTTCGATTTGTTTAGCCGCGGCGCCGCACGCTCTGGAGACAGAGAGACTGCGCGAGAAATAAAGAGATCCCCGCTAATGGACAACGCCAACAACAACAACGACAACAATAGCAACAACAGTAGCAGCGGTAACAACAACAATAACAGGCGGATTCGTGACGAGTAGGAGGCCACGCCGACATTTCCACCAAGTGATTCACTGGATGCCTTTAAGCCCAATTGATTGCGTGGCCTTTACTATTCTTTTTTGCTCTTTATCTTCTCTCTCAGCCTATTTGGCTGCGCGACCAAGACAGACAGACAAGCATGCAGGCAGCCAGGATGGCTGGCTGGCTGAACCCGTCGGAGACGCCGGAGGGTGCAGCTAAAGTAGCCTTCGAGACCGTTACTCCTGGCCTAGAATCCCGATGGCTGCTAACTTGGACTAGAAACCATGCAACAATCATAGCTTTCAGACGGATATGTCGAAGCGGTCAAGATGGAGCAAGCCAAGCCAACTTTCATAAGAAAGCAGATTTTGATAAAAGTTACTACAACATATATGTATATATATATATATATATATATATATATATATATATATATATATATATATATATATATATATATATATGTATATATATATATATATATATATATTTGAGAAAATACTTGTTTTAAAAAGATACATTAGAGGACCGTTAATTACAGATCCGAAGCAAAATTATGTCATGTATAACCTTCGTACAGATAACAATTATCTCCCTATGCACCGGTTCAAGTAACTGGAAAATTTACACATCCTCTAGATTCCTGCCGTGTCTGGTTAATCCACGTATAGAGGCAGCGTTACACCGCTGAATGTCCAGCGATAGTCCCTGGTGTAGGAACTCGACAGCTCTGGTATCTTCTGTCTGACGGTTGGGCGCCTTGCCGACTCGTTAAATGAGTTTGTAGGCCTTCTGGCGAGGCCTTTCAGTGTCTTAAACGCTAGCGGGCGGCAATCGTCGGGGTAGGTAATGCTGGCATACTTTCATATATACTCGTATTTTTTCGCACATCTATCAAATATTGTATGGATGTTAACGAGTATGTAGATGGGCCTGTACCAAAGAATGACTATATCGGTTCTGCTTCTATTCGAGGAGGCGTTCCTCTGCGCGCAGCGTTGCTTAAAGATTTACATTCGACAAATCTTCGCCGGAACGGCCTTTTTTCTAGGAGGTAGGAAAATGCGTTTATGCACACCCTCCGATCTTTGGGAATGGTAGTGTAGGACTAAGCTCCGGGGGGAGAGCATAAGACTCGATCCAACGCTCTCCCACCCTCTCTCTCAGACTTGTGAACCATTACCTCGTGTTCTATTTTCCCCTACTGCCGCAAAGTATCATCAGCTCGATGGTGAGCTGATATAGTAAATAAACATTAAGCTTTGTATATATGTTGTTTTCCCCCGCGGAATTATTTTCTTGGCGACGATGATTCAAGAGCAAGTGTGCAATCTTGCCTGTTCTCCGTAGGCGCCGATGACGCAGCTTTGTTGTCGTGTGCCGAGATTCCGATATTTAATAGTGGTGATAACGGCGAAAGCAATGCCAAACACTACTGCGACAAATTGTTTTATGTCTTCATCTCGTACACTGGTTGTTTATTTCTCAATCAATCTCATCAATCAATTATCTCAATCAATCAATCACACACCCTTTCACGCTTTCTTTCTCAGATGGACCCTCGTTACACAGCCGCGCTCCGCCGCCTGATTCCAGCCGATCATCGGGCAATCGCCTGCATTCGCTGCGGGTTGTGTCGGGGCCGCAAGATGCTGCCACGCGTCTGCGTTCTCGTTCAGCACATGCACGAACATTGTCTGCTTGTCTGTCACGAGGAGACTCCGTCTGCCTCAACCGGCCCGGTATGAATCCTTAGTCACCAATATATATTATATATATGTATATATATATATATATATATATATATATATATATATATATATATATATATATATATATATATATATATATATATATATATATATATATATATATATATATATATATATATGTATATATATATATATATATATATATATAGGTAGGTTTATTATTAATGACATATTTACGCATTGTCCTGTCGTAGTGATACTTTAATTTTAATATGAAAATACGTTTTAGTTTAAGAAACAAGTTCAATCGGGAATATAGTGTTCAATACTGACATGGAAGTAATAGCAAATGTATGACTAGGAAGTTTCATATAAATGTTTGTCAAGTAATATCATTTAGAAAAATAGTATCAAAATAAGCCATATATTGGTCCCACGATTGTGGGGAAATATTGAAAAATTTTATAGAAATTATACTATATATATATATATAGCGCTAATCATAATAGGCATAACTAAGATACACATTTGTGGAATTAAAGACTACTAGATGATAGGATTGTTATCTGTATGTAATAATTGGAAGTTGCTTAGGCTTAATTCATTTGGCATATTCATTCATATATGTGAATATATGAATACCACTTTTTTAGCGTTCTTTCATACGCAGAGACTGTAGGTAGGTATATGTCATGGTGTATAATGACAGCGTGCTTACCGGCAAAAGCCGGCTAGCTGATTGTTCATTTATTGCATTGAATCGGTTGACTGAACATTGATGGATATTTTGATCATCTTTGCTAGGGGGCGGCATCATTCGCGAGCGGCACGGTAAGCAACAACAACAGCAGCAGCGGCGGCGTTGGCAGGACGACGGGAATGAACAATGCGGAATCAATTCGATAGCAGCCCCAGTTCCGCCATTGGTGACACTGGCAACAACAACAACAAACACCACAGCAACATCAGCAACAACGACGACGACGACGACCACAACAACGATGACGTCGGGCGCATCAAGTACAACAAGCATCACGCTCTCGTCCGACTCCCGGATGCCGATCAACTCTGACTTCAAATTCGACGTTGGTTAGTAGCCGCAACTTGATTGAGATGAATAGTAGTAGTAGTAGTCAATTCAATATTTTTTTTTGTCTGACAATCCACTCGCCAGGGGGCATAGATTTAGTCTTATGTACATACATGTATGATTGGATAGATTTATTATTCGCTTGACATGTATACCTTAATTCTCATGCCAGGGCCATGTAGAGCGGCAGTATAAGCGGACATGTTGAGATGGGTCTAGGGTAGCAGCAGCATGATCGCTGACTATCAGTTATGTACTGACATTCATCTATATATATATATATATATATATATACAGGCCGTAGGCCAGGGCTACCAGACTACCTACCTTAAATTCACTACAATTGCAGCATTCCCTCTTTCCGCCACCTCGATATACAAACTCTGCCCTAAAAGTGCCTCTTAGCTGTAATTATTAGTTGTTATTATTGTTACTATTATCGCACTGACGTACTGTTTACGTACCACTGAAAGCTGCATCTCGTAGAATTAGCTGAACTATGCATCGGTCTGTCTTCAAAACCACTAAACTTATGAACAGCTCTAAAAGCTGTATGTGTTATATTTGAATATCGTAAGCGGTAAAAATGGCGCAAGTGTAATCCGAGATAAGTGAAGCTGATGTGTGAGCTTCTAAAACTGTAACTCAAGCACGATTTTTGTTAATATAGATTAACTGGTAAAATGCATCATGCACACCGGGGGACGTCGTTAGCGTGAAACTCCGATAGTGTGAAAACCACGATAGTGTGAAACTCACAAAACTATTAAAATTCAGTCATCCTCTTTGCCCCTTGTTGGGGGTGGCTGCAGTACTGACTTCTTGAGATTACTTGGCCTGGCCACTTTATCTTGTCATTAAGGCTGCTCGACTTTGTGAGGCGGGTATTTTCGTCTCGGAGGCAAATTCTGCGAATCTCCTTACCATAAACCAGGATCCATGCTCGTCGAGGAGCGCCTCTACAAAGGCTTGGCAGGTCACGGAACGTCCCAGTCTTAGGTTCCTAGACAGTAGTAGCTCTCGCTCAGTTTTGGCGAGCGAGAGAAGGCAGTTTGTAGCAGTGCCTTACAGCGTCAGCCCGTCCTGAATTATACATAAAGCATAAGGGAGAGTTAGTTTTAGCAATCCGGTATAGTCACTGCTAAAGGCGGCCGCCGTATGACCCGTTAAAAATATATCTTTGCTCAAGGCTGCAGCATTTATTGAGATCAAGTCGTATTGATTTTGTCCAGTATACAGGATGGCCCGCTTCTTGCTGGTACCATTTATAGCATGTATACAGGATGGCCCGTATATTGCTGGTACCATTTGTTTAGG
Source organism: Dermanyssus gallinae (assembly GCA_003439945.1). NCBI lineage: Eukaryota > Metazoa > Arthropoda > Arachnida > Mesostigmata > Dermanyssidae > Dermanyssus > Dermanyssus gallinae. The sequence goes on from QVRM01005373.1 coordinate 221,349, forward strand.
GTATCTGTTCCGCTGATTAGTATTCTCTCCGTTCGAACGTTAATTGAGGGACTTCATTAGGCTAGATCCTTTGCCTTCATGTCCCAGGGTATTTGTCTAGAGAGGACTTGTATTCGGAGATCTGAGTAGATCGCCAGGTCGAAAGTGGTAACAACTGAGAAGTGCTCACCTTGCCGGCCTTGTGGGTCAACCGAATCATTAGGAAAATCATGTGAGCAAAATATATCTTTGGTAAATTTTTTGCTTCGAATCATTGGAGATTAATATTGACATTGATGTTGCATTGGTTAAAAGAAGTGAAGAAAGCGAGATTCGGTGATTTTTAAGCCGAAATGGAAAAGCAACAAAATTGCGTCAAGTTATGTATTAAAAACCGAGTCATATACTAACGTGGTGAAAATGTTACGAACTACGTACGATGATCAGCATTGTCCCGAAATACTGTATGCACGTGGTACCTTCGCGAAACCTTTCGGGAAGGCCTTCGATGTCAATTCAAAATTCACACAGAGCCGATCCAAGGCCAATGCTCCTTGACAGTTTTTTTGACTACAAGGAAGTCATCTTCCACAAATTGTCTATGGCCAATAAGGAATACTACCGCGAAATGTTAAGAAGATTGCTCAAGAACCTCCGACGGAAGAGGCCTGAACTCTGGGCAAACAGCTCTTGTATCCTCCATCACTAAAAGGCACCGGCGCACACATCGTCACAAATTTCAGATTATTTGGTAAAATAAATGCGTGCGACCTTTTCCGAAAATTCGGCCTGGCGCGATTTTTTTTCCAAAACTCGGCCCTGTGCAATTTTTTTTCGAAAACTCGGCTTTGTGCAACTTGTTTTCAAAAATTCGGGTCTATGCGACCTTTTCCTATTCCCACGATAAGAACAAATTAAAAAGACGACGATTTAATACTATAGATGAGATAGAGAACTAATCGCAGGAGCACTCAACTCAATTCCGAAAAACACGTTTAAGAATTTTTTTTTGAAGAGTGGGAAGGAAGGTGGCACAAGTACATTGCAGCGAGTAGGAGCTATTCAGAAGAAGAAACCAAAATGGTTTGAAATAGATAAGTATGATTTTTATAAATTGTATACGAACTTTTCGATTCGCCCTCGCACACATGCATATGACTCAGGTTCGTGATTTTCCCTTCGTTTTTTTCCTTAATGCAGAACCTATAAGCAGTGCAAGTGGGAGCAGCCCTGCCGTCATTTCGGCGACAATCTCCTACCGGAAGAAGCGACTCCTACTTGAGGCCAACTACAGCGAGCTGGCTTTGCAGTTTGTTCGCGAGGTGAGCAAAGCCGTCGAGAGCTCTACGTACCGGACAACGCCATCATCCGACTACCTCTGGGTCGAGGTCTACAAAAACAACAGCAAGTGAGGCTCGTTAAAAACATATATATATATATATTTTTTTTTTTGTATATATATACCTTTTAAGATATGTGTGTGTGTGTTTGCCAAATTGATGTCTTGATCATGGATCCGTTGGAACCTGCATTTGTAGGCCAAATAGGAAAACCGTTGTTTTCTTTTCGCACTAGATCTTGAATTGTTAGTGAGCCAGGGGTCATAAGCGGGACCGGTCGTGACTGAATCCTGTTCGTGGGTCCACCAAACGTCTGTCACGGCGAATCGAGACCAATGATGTGATGCCGTCGCAGGCAGGCAGCCAGGCAGGTTGGCACGGGGAAAGGGTCCCATTCCGACCACTCGGCCAGCAGTCTAGTTCAGACGCGGCCGCCGCAGGTGTCTGGCGGAGTAACAACAGCCGTAGATGGTGCACCGGCTTCCTAATAGGGCATAGGAAGTTGGAACTCCTATGGAAGCGCCGCTGGCTTCCTCGAGCGTTTTGTTTCCCGCGTAGGACGTGGTCTGTCATGTATGAATGATCGTTGATCGTCAATCACATTGGTGGTCGGGGGAGTTCATCAGAACATTCAGCCTTTGTCTGATGTTGTGCTTGGTGACACTGGCGCTGTTGTTTTTGATGCGATTGCTGCTTCTGCGGTACGTTGCGCGCTTCGACTACGACGTTTGTTGTATGTGTGTGTGTGTGAGATGTGATAATGAATGGCCATATTGGTATGGTTTGTTATGGTTAGAAACTCGTCTGGATTTCGTATTGTTGTACGCCGTGCTTAGGTGTGTGTGTGTGCACAAGTTGCGGCGTGTTCTACGGGACTAGTGGGGCGCTAGTCATAGTTGTCATCTACCACTGGGGTGTCGCCGGTTCGATTCCTGTTGTTGATCGGATTCTCTTTGAGCGTTGTTCATTGAGAATAGATGATAAACCATTGACCGCTGAGAGTTAACGACTGTTATGCCGGCACAAGGACTGTTTGAGAAAGCCCTAGATATCTTAATATGTCCGGCCCTCTGAGCATTGAAGATATTCGTCAGGATGAGTTCCAAGCCCGTAGGGGATGGAGGCTGGACTACAAATTAAAGCAACCTCCTTAAAAATGTTTGTCATTTTAGGTGTGTGTGTATAGGCTGTTGGTATGGGTTGTTCTGTAAACTTGCATCTGAGGAGCTTTTGTTCACATTGCGAAATCTTCGGTGTGCGTGTACGAATTTGTGTGCTGCTTCGACAGGTTCTTCTTCGACGTCCAGCTTGACGATGAAGACGATTTGTGCAGTGAAGAAGGACAACGCACAGCTTCGCGCGAAAGTATGGTCAAGAGTCTAATGCAGGAAAGAGAGGATGAATTCACAATACTGAACCAGTTCCTCGTGTACACGGCCACCTGGAACGTCAACGGGCAAGCCCCTGGACAGGAATCGCTGGCAGGTGTGTTCAGCCTAGTTCAGGTTGGAGGGAGTATTATAAGGAGGGCCAGGTTGCGAAATGTATATTTACATATATATATATACACGCACACATATATATATATATATATATATATATACGCATAAAACAGGTCCTCGCCATCGCCTATTACGTTTCATATCGGGATCGCACCTATACCTCATGACATCAGAGTCGCAGGATATTTCTACCGCACCGTTCCGCCGACAATATAAGCGTTAAAATTTAATTATAGCATTATATACACATATACTACGTAGATCAAAAAGTTCGTAACATGGAATATGAAGAAGCAATAGACAGATAAATACCACGTACGTTTCATTGTCTTTCCAAAGTTCAACACTTCCAACGGCAGTTCAACGATCCTCAATAGTCTCTAACCACGAGCAAAATATTCTGAATATTTTGACTTAAAATGTTTGTCTACGGCGCATATTGCATCAGTGGTCGAGGTTTCTAAACAGATTATAGTCGCTTGGAGTCATGTCCAAAGAATATGGGGTATGTGCAACAATTTAGAACTTTAATTCGCATATTTGGCTATGGCAAAGAGATGGGGGCGCAGTATCGTGATGAAACAGCAGTTTTCTTCTGCACCGCAGGTTGTAGTACTTCAGTTGATTCAGGCGTGTTGCATTGTACTCCCCAGTCATCGCTTTTCATGTAGAAATTTAGTACGTTTATAGAAAGTGTTTTCTTTCATCCCAGAAAACAGCCGCCAAAACTTCCCGGTTGTGCCTTTTGACCCTAGTGAGAGGCTTATCGCCACGTGCGGTCCACTCCGTCGTGGCGTCTTTGCTTTCGGAGTAAAGTGGTAGATCCAGATTTTGCGGCGGCTACAAATTGGGGCTAAACTCTATACATTGCGGATTTTGTCTCAAAAGTTCCAAAATGCTCTTTGAAATTGACACGCGTGCCAGTTTTAGCTCAATTCTCAGCTTGTGCGGTAACTTGCACTTTATGTCGCTGGAAATTACAGCATTTATGAATACGGTGGGGGGGGGGGGGGTGGATGGTAATGCACCATCTCTTTTTATTGAGACATCTGTGCTCCCTGTTTTTTTTTTTCGATTATGGTCGATTTTTAATCCACTCCGGCATTCACCTTGTTTAAATTGGAAACCATGAAACCAAATTTAGGAGTGGCCGGTCTGGGTCTCGAACCCAGTTCTCCCGAATGCAAGGCAAAGGCTTTTGCCACTAAGCCATCTTGCTCGGTGATGATGATGATGATGATTATAATTATAAGCATCTAAGTTCAGCACGCTCTCAGCGAGCCAAGATCTCGTCTGTCTCGGCCGGCTCGTACGATTATAGCCTTACAAGATTGTCTTAGGTAGGCGCGTCGCTAAACTAGCTGAATGCCTGTTTCGACGGAAGGGTGGCACGAACGCATCTGGACGCCGGCGACGAGGAGGAGGTGTTTTTATTTCGATGGACGCTTATCTGCTCACAGACTGTCAGGTGGACGGTCACTGTCACCGACAGCAGCAGCAACAACAAATACTAGAGCAGCGTCAACTGTAATTTGCCTACTATTTCAGGCTGGTTGGCGTCGTCATCTCCAACGGAGCCACCCGACGTTTACGCGATAGGTTTTCAGGAGCTTGATCTGTCGAAGGAGGCTTTTGTGTTCGCCGACTCACCGAGAGAAAAGGAATGGCTGGCCGCCGTCAAGGACGGATTGCATCCTTTGGGAAATTACAAGGAGGTGAAAACTGTCCGACTAGTCGGTGAGTGATATGTACTACGGCGGATCGAAAAGTTCTGATATACGCTTACCACCAAAAGTGAGATGTATTAAAATTCCCAAAGTGTTTTTGTTTCCTTTAAAACAGCTCCCGCCCGCTACAATGCATTTGTGCCACCTTCTTTCCCACACATCGAAACATTTATTAGACGCGTCGTTTGAAGTCGAGTTTTAAATTTGTATTTTATCTATGGGAACAGGAAAAGTCGCACAGAACCTTGTGCGACGTTTCCTATTCCCATAGATAAATAGGCAGGTTGAGGAAATCTATAAATCGATTTTTGCACCAAATAATCTAAAACTTTTTCAATTTTTGCTGCAGTATTCCTTATTGACCGTAGCATATTTTTAGAAGCGCCACTCGGAGGATTGGGCTTTGATGCGTCTCGATGTCGTAACCATATACCCATGACTCGTCTCCTGTAATCACTCCTTGAGGTTCAAGCCGGACATATATAAATATACTGCACCACTTCAGTGTTTGCAGTATTGCTATCGCCTTTCTTGGCAACAATTTTGGTGATAATTTCCTATTCGATCACACGGCTAAGTATAGGTTAATTCAGCTTTGTTTAGAAATATATATATATATATATAAGGCGCATTATATGCATTGGCAAATAACCGGTCGTTTTTTTCGGATTGTGCCACTGCTCAGGCATGATGTTGTCGATCTTCGTAGAGGCCAAACACGTCGAGTATATATCGTGCGTCGACTGCCACTGGGTCGGCACGGGCATCCTGGGTATGATGGGCAACAAAGGCGGAGTCGCCGTCCGCATGGATCTGCACTTCGACGTCAATGTGCTTCGTCAATTGCCATCTGGCCGCGCACGCCGAGGAGCGCGAGAGGCGAAACCAGGATTTCAACGACATCCGCAATCGGATCTCGTTTAGCGGGCTACGGCCAGCCAAAGCCGTCTACGAGCATGAGTAGGTGGAACTAGTACCGCATTAGTAATTAACCATAGTAACACATAGATAATAAATACGTTACTTTAAGCTGCATGCGTAATAATCAATTCCAATCTTCTTTCAAAGTTCCAATCCGAAAATGGGTGCTGCTTAAGTATGGTGTACAGTAAACGCTGTCCCATAAGACGTGTTTAATGTTTAATATATTGCTAAGTTGGTCTATAGTCTATAGCTTTGTTCTGCTGTCGTTTGCTTGTGGTTTTGGAGGGCATCGCTGGGCCTCGGCCCCAGGCCCAACGCGAACCTAACGCGAACAGGAAGCACCGTCCTCTTCGAGCAGGACGTGCAAATGTAGACCTGGGCGAGCTAACACTGTGTAAAAACCGTGTGTTGCCCATGAGGGCTCTCCGTTTGGAGGGCTTCAGCCGAAAAACGTCGACAGAACAGCTGCGTGGTTGGCTAACCGGGAGGCATACTGTAGTGCGTGCTATCTGGAAACTCAAAGTTTCACGGCCGGACTCCGTCTTCTGCGTGGCCTTTGGTGTTAATGAGTTTAGTTAAGTTTCAAGTAGCGCCTTCTGGCCGAAAGGCGTGAGTTTCCGGCGCTGGCTGGGGGCTCCGCCGGCTCAGACTAGGGTATGCGAAGAGTTTACTGACGGGCATGGTGTAACAGCTAGACAGCAATGACGCCTCATACCAAGGCAGCTGCATGCTGCTCGCAGCTGCAAATTATTGCTTTGGAATTGCGAAGGTTTATCTGGGGCTTTACAGCTAGCACCAGAACGTTTGTTTGAAGGTGTGGACATTGTACTCTTGACGGAGACTTTCATGCGGGAGAAACTGCATTTCAATGAGATGCGAGGTTTTCATCTGCTAGCGAGTCTTCCAGACGGAGGGCGGGGGAGACCAGTAGGTGGACATTCAATCTATTTACGAACAGGGTCACCGCAAATGCAATGTGTGTGTCGAGGTGAATGTTGCATGACACTCACCTCAGTTAGTTTCAACCTCGCATTGTTCTACCTGCCACCTCATTACGATGATGTTGAAGTTGCCGATGCGATTAGTGCTGGTCTAGCGGGACTAAACCTCCAGCTACCCACCCTGGTCGGCGGCGACTTCAACTGTCGTATTGATAGTGGCGCCACCGACAGGAAAGGTGATGGGCTTGTTAAGCTTCTAGAGAATTGAGGCCTGCATTGCGCAAATGAGCGTGATAAATTCACGTACGTTTGCCGAAGTGGAAGGAGCACTATCGACCTCCTGTTTCATAACCTTCATCATCCGACGGAATTTCAAGGATGCAAGGTTCTTAATATTCCAGCACGGAAAGCACCTGCCGGTGCTAGCGTCTCTGTGTGTGCCTGGCCAGGGGCGCGCCCCGCGTCGGCATCCGACAACGTACTTGTCTAGGCAGCTAGATTTGCGTGTATTGACGCGCGAATTGCGGCTGTTGAGATCAACTTCTGACATTGAACAAAGCAACTACGCTTTGGAGGCCACTGTCAAGGCGGCTGTAGTCAAGAAGAAGTACAGACAAAGACGGGCGCAGGCCCTGGTTTACACAGGCCTGCTACATGAAACGTCGGGAAGTGTTAGGGGCTCCTGCGCCGAGCACGGGCTCTACAGCCCGACCCCCAGATAGTTGCTGATCGTAGGGAGCTTTATGGCCGACATAGGGCAGCCTACAAGAAACTGCTTGTGGAGACTAAGCGCCGGTATGATGAGGAGGAGGAGTTTCGAATGCTTGAGAGGGCAGAGCGCGACCCCATGTCTACATTGTTTGCCGGCTAAGCAAAGGCATGCACAGCATGACAAAGGAGCAGTTGCGGCAGCACTTCACTGCACTTCTGCTCGATACAAACGCCCCCGCGCCAAACCCAGTTATTGAGCAACCGCTCACTCTGGAGCAGCACTACATGAATTTGCCGTTTACGGTGGAGGAGATATTGCGCGGGTTGCCCAAGAAGAAGAGTAGCGGTCCTGATGGGATCTATTACGAACATTGGGCTGAGTCGTCCGATGTTTTAGCAGGGGAGTTGTGTAATCTATTTAATCAGATACTCAGCGGGGGACACATACCCCAGGTCGGATTATCGGCGACGTGGAAAGTTATCTTCACCGTAAGGGCCTACAGATAAATTCGCGGAAGACGAAAGTCATTAAGTTTCGCCGTGGGGGTCGATTGGCTGCAGCAGACGTAATACCCTGTTGTGGTCAACCGTTGGAGTTTGTAAACTCCTTCCCGTAATTGGGGTCTACGACTGCACTATACGGGAACGACCTTTACCCAGCACTCGGCGACAGGTGTCGAGCGGCTCTTGCCTCTATGCACACAGAGGTGAGAGACCTTCGGCGACTGTCATTGAGTGCCGCAGTGCGTCTTTTGAGCTTAAGATTGTACCAATGTTGAGCTACAGCCTTGACAGGGTATGGGGCCATCTTTCAGCGGCAAAATTTGCACAGCTAGAAAGATGCTTTACAATATATATGAAGCGCGCTCTTTGCTTGCCGCGGACGGCAAGAAACCGCTTTGTGTACTTGCTAGCTCGACTGGCAGTGGAAACAATCAGAGTCAGGCTTAGGTCACCTATTACTGAACCACTTCAACAATTTTTGTTAGAGTGGCAAGGAAAAGTGACCGAGGCCTCGGTTGAGGTAGCGCAGTTAGACGTGTACCTCGCCAGGGAGCTTTGGGATGGAATGGCATGCACTAGCCGGCACGTGTACACAAGGTACATTGTGCATGGCTATCATCACTTGGTGTGTTCGACTCAAGGATTTCACCAAATTGGCGATCAATGTCGTTGCCGGTTCTGCTCGCAGATATGCGCTAAATACCACGCAGCGAGCTGCCAGACGCAACGGCGGTCTTTGCACTTTCTCGCCCGGGGGGACGGTCGCTGAAGTGTTAAAATTGTATATAATGATGACTGTATTGTAATTATGTACCATCTTGAAATGCAAAGTTATTGCGAAATAAACAATATATATATAGCTTTTGTTTTAAGGTGAAATTATTTGATGTGATCAATATGCAATCCTAAACTACAATTTGGCACCTTAGTTGTCGACCTTACATCGACTTGCATGTATCACTGGACTGCTTGTCGTCATTTATCTCATAATGGCAGTTATGTGATGTATAATTATTTAGGTATTCATTGTTGTATATATATATATATATATATATATATATAAATTATTATTTTTACCAGCATTCATATTTATATATATAAATAACGATAAATAAAAATAAAATATTTTTTTAACAATCTTGATTCTTTTTTTTTAGAATGGTAGTTATTGTTGTATTTATGTGATGTATAATTATTTAGCTATTCATTGTGTGTATATATATATATATATATATATATATATATATATATATATATATATATATATATATATAATAGAGTGTGTCGCCGTGTTTAGCTGAGCTGCAAGTGACAGGTTGATTGTCTGTGTGTGCTTGGGGGCTGTCGTGTTGTTTTGTGTTCGTTTGCCGGCCGCAGCCAGATCTACTGGATTGGCGACATGAACTATCGGCTACAGGACGCGACGCGCGAGATCGTCGAGAGTGTGTGTGCGACGGGCGACTTCTCGCCGTTGTGGGCGTTCGATCAGCTGCGAGACCAGCAGCGAGAAGGCATTGTGTTTACGGGCTTCGAGGAGGGCGCACTCAACTTCAAGCCGACTTACAAGTACGACGTAGGAACGAATCGCTGGGACACGAGCGAGAAGGCCCGTGTGCCAGCCTACTGCGACCGTGTTCTTTGGCGCGGCCAGAACATTCGTCAAGTCGCCTATCGAAGTCACGATGCATTCACGATCTCCGACCACAAGCCTGTGTCTGCGATCTTCACGTCAGGTACGAGGGCGCGGGGGGGGGAGGGGGGAGGAAGCTGGCTACGTGACTTACAATTTGTTAAAGACATCAGCTGTCGCTGGTTTAATTCCGGCGCGGCACAAATCTAACCGAAGACATACTTCGTTTCATACGGTCGGTTCAAATGAAAAGGCACCGAACAAGACTGTGTCTAATATCGAAATATATATTCAAAAATTGGAGGCATTTCCTGTTCCCCGATATCCAGTTTTCAACTGTATCCTTCAGTTCGTCGACCCAATTGAAGCGCCTTTGAATTTTTCTAGGCAAAGGTGGGGACCTGCTCCACCAAAAAAAACGGGGTTTTCTTGATATCGAAACGGGTGTACAGTGCTAGCCCCATACACAGTTCTTTTTGCGGTTTGCCGAGCTTCTTCGGTACCGACTGTACGCACACCTTCCGCAAACCCAACATGTAGTGCACAATTGCCCACGGTGTTCCAACGCTGGTCCCCACCATCACTGCTTACGTAAGCATTGCGATTTTGCAATGAGTCAACCTATAATGTCCTCATACGCACTACCGCGTCAATTGTACTGGGACACAGAACTGCCTGCTTCTCTCCTTCATTATGTGCACATGAACCATGCCAGGCACCTCTGTAGTCGGACGTTCCTAGATGTATCACTGTTATGGGTGTCCTTTGTTCAGAGTGCAGTGATTCAGATGGCTCATCGCGTCTTTTTTGATGAGCCAGTCGCCTCTCCCTACATCGGCACACCTTCACGTGGCGGCCGCAAATTAGCTGCGATTTAATTGATACAGAATTAAAAATAGCGCTGCGTAGTGTTTTTCGCGCTACAATTTCACAAAATGGCAGATCGTGGTCGACTTGAAACACATTTCGTAGGATTCGCTTAAAAACAGACCACAATAATATCAGACAACCCTTGCTGACATCATACACTCGCCACAGAGATCAGAAAAGACGCTCTGTGCATTTTATAGTATATTTATATTAAATTAAAAATATATGCAGGGGAAATGTATATATATATATATATCGTAAAATACATACGTATAAAATAACCGGATGAAATTCTGTAATTACGAGTACCGCTTCCTTAGAGTACTGCCGTTCTGGCTAAATACTGGCCATATGGCGTTCGGCTATAAACGTTTTACCCATGAGATCTTCTAAAATACGTGGAAGAGATTCCTGCACAATTTTACTGCCATATCCCTATTGAGACATTCTTGCACTTTTATTTTTTATTGTGCCGTTTTGGTGTTGTGTTTGACAATCTAGGAGTGCGAGTGGTGGACGTGGCGAAACGCAAGGACGTCTATCAGGAGGTAATGAAGCAGTTGGACAAGGAAGAGAACGACTTCCTACCACAAGTATCTGTTGACGCACACGACCTGCATTTTGGTCGCGTGCATTTTTACGAACGAGTGCAGAAGAGCTTTTGCGTCACAAACACTGGCCCCGTCATTGTAAAGTTTCATTTTAAGGAGCAGCCGAAGAACAATGGTTATGCCCGACCTTGGCTGAAGGCTGACCCCCACAACGGAACACTTAGGAAAGGTGAATCGGTACGTCTTGGCCATGGCCCAATCATATGCTTGTAACTCTTACCATTTTGGCCACACATTCATATATATATATATATATATATATATATATATATATATATACTACTAGACTACTGAACCCAGCAGAATATATGAGTCACTTTCCGTTCGGATAAAGAAAAAAGTACTGATGGGAAAGCAAACCGGAAATCTTCGCTGAGATTATTCGCCTTGTTCTGGTGATGTTAATCTGAAGGGGAGGCCAGAGAGTTTATTGAGCGCCATGAGGCATCCACGCTATATCATATTATGGTTTTAAGTAGCTAATAAGCAGTTGTCCTACCACGTTTTTAAGTGGGCGATAAAAACAAACTGAAGGAATGCTTCAGTATGTCCACATCTATGATAATATTGGTGTGACAAGTTAGTGATAAGCAGTACATGTATTAAATTGAGTAATAAATATTATGAAATTATGTCTTATGAAAAATATAAACTGCACGTCTCAGGGACGAATACATACTGACCCCTGTTACGTGCACATGTTTGGTATGCCCTTTACTGTGCAAGAAATTGTGCACTAGCGTGACTGGTTAAAGTTTCTAGCGCAAGCTCATCGTCTGTTCACCTGTGTGATTTTTACATGGTGCGCATTTCGGGTGGTCGGTGCAGTGCAAGATCACATTGGAGGTGCTCGTGGATGCCAGCTGTGCCTCCGGGCTTAACATAGGTACTGAAAGGATGAGCGACGTGCTCGTATTGCATCTACAGGAGGGCAAGGACATTTTCGTGTCCGTTGATATGGATTATGTACATTCATCGTTCGGAGGATCGCTCGAAGCCCTCGTTCGACATATGACGCCCATTGCACTCATGAGCCGTGAACAACTTCGCGCCCTGGTCAGTTCGCTTACATTGAATCACGTATCCATCTTGCCTTTCAAGCACACGGATCATAGACAAATCACGAGAAAGCCAATCCGGAATAATTTATATATATATATATATATATATATATATATATATATATATATATATATATAGCCACCTCTTAACGCACTTGCAGGTGTAGTTTGAAGTTGAATAATTTGTTTCATAGTTTGATCTTGAAGACTTTGGCTAGGAGTCAAGGTTTCCGCACTCAACTAATAGCACATTAGTCTGAATCAACATACCAAAATGGCGACGAGTCGGAATAATGCTTTGACGCTACCGTTACTACATATACATTATGGGTTTTTACTTATAAGTCCTGTTAACACGGATTTCCGGTGCTTGTATTATTTTGATCGGTTGCCCCGCTGGAATAACACTGACAAAAGTTTGGCCTTTATCCGGCGCGCAGAAATATGCCAGCGTGATGCTGGCATATTTCTCCTCAATGCTGTAGTTGGTGGTTTCTTTTGTTTTATGGTACGAGCTGTGGTCACCTAGCCTACGGTAAACTGCAATAGGCTGTTCTACTGTGCGTGTAGGTTTATAGTTGATCTTGTACACATTTGACTGCCTTCGCATAGGAAACAAACCCTTGGGAGAATGCAGAACTTGGAGTTCCATTTGATGTTCCGACCGAGTTATGGACACTTGTGGATGGACTAACACGCAAAGGACTGGGTGCCAATGGCCTCTTCTTGAAGTCAGGAAGCCCATCTGAAATACAAAGTATCCGCTACGCCCTCGATAATAAAGTGCCCGACGGAGAGCTTAATGGTAGTATATCCCTTTATCTATATATACATACATCGAATATGTCTTGATGTGGACAACTTTAAAGACAGGATCATTTCTGTGTAGCTTCTTCTAAGCATCTTCAGCCGTAGAATGCTCAAGTTTTTTCCCTAACCTGTATCGTATCTGTACGTACGAGACGCGCACCGAATTTGCTTATTCAGTTTTGAAAGTGACAAACAGATAACGGCAAATGGGAGGAGGGAGTGTTACGAACGGATAATAGCATATGAGGTCCGTCTTACGAGCAATGCAGAAGCGATACTGTAGACGTAAAATAATGGTTGAGAGTCAGCCCGGAAAAGTTAGATAACGGCAAACATATTCTGATATGAGCACATTTGTATTTCTTGTAATTGCACGGCAATAACCGTGTCGATATATTTGGTAAAATTGCAGGGAGTGTCTACTCGGTTGCCGAATGCCTACTGCTGTTTTTGAGCTCGTTACGAGAACCAGTCATTCCGTTTTTGTACTTCAAGAAGTGTCTCGACAGCTCTTCTACCTACACACAGGCAAAGGCCGTCCTGAGTGAAGTGCCGGAGGTGCACCAGAACACGTTTCGGTACCTAGTCGTATTCCTTCAGGAGCTGCTCAAATTATCAGATCTCAACAAACTGGATCGCAATCTTGTTGGTAAGAGATACTATGGAAATATCTGGCATCGTTTACAGTGACGTGTCTCACAACTCTTTGAGAATGGAGATTTATACACAAGCATATGTTGTTAACTTAATAAAATTGTCTTTTTCAACATGACATTTGTGAACTGGTAAGGCATTTTAAATTTGCCTTTCTACGTACGTTAATCACATTGTGGTTCGTGCCGCAAAAACTGGTCCATCTCGACAGCCGCACACATACGTTTTTATGTATTCCATTATCATTGTGATGCGTCACATTGTTATTATTGTCAGCAATAACGAGAAACTAAAAGTAGTAGTATACAGAAAGGTGTACGTTTAATCTCTACTAAATCGGAATTTATTCTAATGTAAACAATTTTATCTGCTTTTGTTATCGGATTTTTAGCAACCATTTTCAGCTCCGTAATGATCCGGGCCCCTCTCAAGACGCAGTTGGACCCATCTATGAAGCGTTGCCGCTGTTCATTTCTCTACCATTTTCTCGTGAATCCTTGTGAAATATGAGGAGGCTGTCTATGTGTAGGAAACAGACAGGAGGAGACGGTCTCCTGGGGCAGAAGTTCGACAACCGTTGAACAGACACATCGAAGAGACATCTATATCGCAAGCCGAAAATGACAAAGCGTATAAACGGTAACAGCGGTCGGTCGGTTGTTAAACCGGGCACGGTCGATTGTGTACAGTGCACAGACATCTCTACCATTTTTTACGCGCCATATAGAATCAAATCCAAATATGATATAGTACCATATAACAGCGTATGCAGCCAGTAATATTAGGGAGCCCAATAGTAAGTGAAGCATAATTACCTTGAGCTTAAACTGAAATTAGAGTCGTATTTTTAAGATGTCTGCGTTTGTAGCGTGCTATGGTAATGAAATGACAGCTGCTGATATATATATATATATATATATATATATATATATATATATATATGTTTCAATTAACTAACTCCCTAGGAGAAAAAATCGAGCAGTTTATGCATCTGTAAATAGCGCATTTGTGGTTCAGTGCTGTTAATATGATCGCACAACACTCTAGTATAACAACCAACGGGGCGTTGCAAAGCATGAAACAGGGATTTTGTGCATTTCGCGGGAAGGTAGTTTGTTCCTTTTTTTGTACATAGCAATTTGCGTGCATATAATAAAATACGAAGGTTGGGCGGATGGAGTTAGGGAGGCAAACACGGAGGGGTGCATGTGAAGGATTAGGTGAGTCGGGTGACAGGCATTGTATGAGCCACTTGGACATCAAAACGACACTTCTTTGGTCTGACGTTTTTCAGTTGAATTAATTACCATTTAGACAACTTGGCAGCTAGTAAGACCCGCTATAATGTAATATACGATTCGACGCATTCGACTGATATTATTAGGATAGTATTAGCCAGTAAAGGTGGCGCATGTTACTGGCAAGCAGCCTTCGCATTGAACAAGTACAGGCGCTACAATTAGGGCAATAGCTGCAAAGGCATCAAGAATCACGCCATCAATATTACACAGTTATTGTAACTTACAAGTTACAGTAACTTATACAGTTTAGGCAGTGACAGTACCAATAAGGAAAACTTCACCAAGCAACAGAGACAACTTGCATCGAGTAACAAGAACGTCTTAAATGATTAATCTCTTAAAACTCTCGTAAATTTTTAACGATACCCAGAGGAAGATGAATTTTCACTGTGGGGCGACTGCCTCCCCCCACGTTTCTACCTGTTGCAGGACTTACTGTAGATTTATAAGTTGAAACCTCCTGATGTAATTATTTAAATCTACATTAGCCGGCAAGGTTTGTAGGTCAACACTAACACACGCGGTGCATATATATATATATATATATATATATATATATATTTATATATATGATAAGGTATTATAGTACAAATGCCATGTACTTGTTAGGTATGTCAAAATGTTCGTCGAGGCAAGAGGAAGTCTATTAATATATGGTGTTTTAATCTATGTCGTCAATAAAGTATACCAACTTTCTTATGGATGGATGGTTTGATTATTCGCCTGACATGTATCTAACTACACATGTCACCCTCTTATATCAGGGGCGCTTAAAGCAGCAGCATAAGCGGATACGTTGACATATCTAGGCTTTGCCCAACAGTCCTTGCGGCAGCATGCTCGCAGACTCTCAGCGATATGGTTTATCATCTATTCTCAATGAGCATCGCTTAAAGAAAATTCGATTAACAACCGAGATCGAACCGGCGACACCCCGGTTGTTGACAACCGGAAGTAGCGTACTAGCCTTCTATACCACGCCGTCAGAATAGGTGGTATACGTATGTCAATATGTAATTAAACCAGCTGTATACCTGCCGTTTTGTTTTAGCTACGTATAAACTTTACCTTAGGCATTAGCTGCACGTATTTAGCATTTCCCTGAATATAGGCTATAGAATAGTGACTACGGTGATTGTCGAAATGATATTTTGCTTTGCTTAGTGTTACTGTCTAGACGACAAGTATGCCATTTGAAGTTGCAACTGCAAATATTTAGTAATTACGATCGCTGAGCTACACAAACAAAAACATGATGTGTATCAATTTGCTCAAACATCAATAAGTAACCCTTGATTAGTTACATAGCCATGATGGGCGTCGGCGAACCATCGACAAGGTAACGTACGGGAGTAAACTCATAACGTGTGGTAAAACTGTTGGACTCCGATCTATTTCGTTCAGCGTCGTGCTGAATAGTTTTATCAATAATCCAGACCTTGCGAACAATACAATCTACTGTCATATTTAATGAAGTAAGCAAATGCCAGGACAAAATTGCTTTTATTGACCAGACGAACGAAACACGTCGACGTACTAACAACATACGCATCTTAAATATGTACATAATCACTGTTGGACCAACGGTCTCTCAATAAGAGCTGCAGGGTAAAAAGGCAGTTTTCGGAAACAAAAAATAGTTTATATATATGTATGTATATATATATATATATATATATATAGCCGTTTCAAGGCTGACAGGACGAAACGAGCATTCAAATCGACAACATTTTACATAGTGTCCCCATGCATCGCGACTGGATGCTAATAGTCATTAGTGTCTTTATTATTTCCCATATTAGATACATATTTCACGATATGGTCCCCTTGTTCTCATTTCCCAACGGCGCTTAACGTCAAAAAACTAAAATGCGACTTACGCCAGTAACAAGCATTCGACATATCTATGGAATGGCTATATGAATGTGTCTGTGTACTATATATATACACATACTCTCCACAGACCCCCTATGGAGACATGACATGCCTTATGGCTATGAACAAAAGCTGGCTGAGCGAGACAGGTGGGTCTCGGTGGACAATCTTGAAGTCGAAGCAAAAGCTCAAGTGCGTGTACCAGCCAACCGCGGCACGAGACATCACGGCGAGCATTGCGCCACTTTCTGTGCGTCAGTCCCGCAGGCTAACGCGGGTGCGCTGGAACGAACGGAGCAGCAATACAGGCTGGTTGTTGCTGATAGCGAACTCTCGACTCAACGACTCGATTCGTGAGCTTCATTCATGGCCAACGACCCGGCTGCTGTCGTTAGGAACGACTTCGAAGAAGAACTAAGAATACTACAGAGGCTACAGATCCGCCGGCCGACCTGTCGTCGCCGAGCTGAGAAGCAGCGATGCAGGTGTATGTACAACGACCACACGTGTCCAGCATTGCAGGAACTCGGGCTGACCGAACGCCGAACGGAAACGCTGCAAAAATAGAACGGCCTCCTCAAGGATGTCCGGCCGTCCGGCGACCCCGTCGACAATCGTGGTCAGCGTCCGCTCGTCCCGAACTCCGAAATCCCGAAACATGTGGAAGGCGAGCACGAGCGAATCGCGCTGATTGCGCTGCACCAGCTGGCCGATGGCGTCGCTCACCTGTTCGTCGGACGTCAGGAACGTGGTCAGCGTCACGCCGTGCCGCTGTATCCGGCCGGCGTAGACGAGCTGATTGCACTGTTGCACGAGCGTCTTCGTCGGGGCGCCCAGCAGCGACGAAGCGGTCTGCTCGTCGAACGCGCACAGTACGGCCATATTGGTACGCAGCTGCTGTTCGGCGCTCGCCAGCGCCTGGGTGTTGTTCTGGAGTGCCACAATACAGCTGACGATCTGGACGGCCGTCTCCTCTGGCAGGGCAACGAGCAACCGAACGACACGTATGACCTCGTCGAGACTCAGCGAGGCCGGACTCAAGTCGCCACCAATCCCGTTCATGATCTGGTTGAAGTTAAAGGCTGCGGTCACGTCGTTCTGAAGCTCCTTCGTCTGGCCGTCACCGAGCCACTTCTTGACGAAGTGCGCCAGAAAGTCCTTCGTCTTGATGTTAGCCAGGGCCGCCGTCTGCTCGACGACCGGCAGAACTCGGACGGCATCGAGCGAAATGGCTGAGTTGAGTTTGCTGCGCAGAATTGTGGCGACCAGCTCGTGCGGATCGATACATCGCTTCAGTAAGGCGCTTTCGTCAAAGCTATTTTCTCGCAGAATAACTTCGCAGCCGAGCGCCCGGTACTGCGAGTGAAAGGTTTGGGCAAATTTGTTCATCATCGGCAGGCAGTCGCTTGCGTACCGCCACATGTCGTGCGCAATCTGTACCTTGGTTTTGCCTTTCGGCAGTTCGTTGAACATGTGCAGCGCACTGCTGAGGGCTTTCTTCTCATCCCGCATATCGTTAATGAGCTTCATGAAAAACTCCACAAACGTCTGATCACAGCTAAATGCGCTGGCCCTCTGCTTGTACTGCTTGACGGCGTTCGAGAGAGCGAGCACCCGCATATCATCCGGACTCAGGCCACTGATGAGCTCACACACTGAAATCCAGTTGTCGATGTTCGTGGAGTTTAGCTCGGCTGTCAGCACCACTTCGGGCTTGTCCATGATAATCCGCAGAGGGATCCGCTTCAGTGACGTGTCGGGCAACGTGCAGTACTCGGGGTGCAGCATCGTCCACTGAAGAGACTCTTTCGTGGAGATCTTGCTTTCCCTCTGATAGCCTTTCAGAAAGAAAAGCAGGTTGAGCTCTTTGCTCTGGTCGTGACCTAAATTCTCGAGATGGTCGTAAACGTATTGTAGAATCTCGTAGCAATAGTCGTCCACCAGAGGGCAGCGCCGATAGCAGACTTGCTCGGACTTCGTCCGGCGTCAAAAGACTCAAAATGTTGTCGGCTTTTGGCAAGCAGCTCCAGGTAGACAGCCTGTGCGTTTCCTTTGTGCACCTCTTCAACGGCAGATAGCAGGACTGTTTGAAATAGTCTCGATGCGTGCACGTTCAGTGAGCCCAGCGAGAAATCCTGTGCAAATTGTTTTAGAAGGTCTATGTTCACATTGGTGCTTCGTGTGAGCTTTTCGGCAACGTCGTCAGCGTTCCGCTGATTGAAGCCCTCCTTGACAATCTTCTTCACGTCAACCTGATAGTCGGCTAAGCGCAAACACCACTCACTTGCCCGCAGAGTGCCGCTTAACTGACTTTTACCTGGAAGTTGTAGCATATCGCAGACGAGTAGGCCAACAGATGCCACCTTGCTGACCATTGTCGTGTTCGAAAGCGAATGTGCGAGCATCGACTGGAAATGCTGCACTAGAAGCTCGGGACCAAGCTCTGCCAGGACGTGTGCTATGACAAACAAATCGCCGTACTTAGATGCGATGTGTTCGCGGATGAAGCTTTTCGCACTCTCCGTTGCCAATTTAGCTAGTGACGTCGGTTTGTTCAGTTCGAAAAACTCCAGCGTGTGTCCCACACAGAGCAAAAGCTCGTAGGCAAGATGCACGGCAGGTACTCGCTGCAGATCTTCGTAGCACTGCCGAGTTCCAGCGACAACTTTCTCCAGCCAGCTTTCAACAGCCATCTCCCTCGTACTGTCATCAAACACGTTGTTGACCAGCTTGTTCACGCTAGCGATTACCGACGACGGTATAGGTCACGTTTTGTGCACTAAAATCCGCCGAGAACTTCCAGCAGATAAACGGGTCGTTGCTCGATGTCAGGCCAAAATGCGCGAGACAGGATACCCACAGCATATACAAGCTATATCCGCCATCTTGAAAATTGCATTTGGCCACCATCTTTTCTAAAGTATGGTTTATCTCCACTACAGGGCAGGTTGAGAGGAGGTACTGCAGTGCTAAAAGGCACACCCGTTCGTTGACTTCTTGCTGCAAAAAACATGCAGCAATCAGAGGGAGCTTTGCGTCAGCCTTACGCGCTGCCTCCACTAACAGGTCGTATAGAATATCCTCCACTTTGCAGCAGTGGGCATAGCTATAGATGTACAACTCGGAGTATACCTCGTCACTTGTTTGACCCTGCAGCTTGGTCAGAATTTGTGACATTGAGTCCGCTTGGGTGATTTGACGAGATGCGTCGGGATTGCAGAACCTGAGTGCGTGGCGTAGTAGAGCCGCATGCGTTCCCTGCGCCCCTGTTGTATCGACGATGCACTGCAACTTGGCCCAAACAACGTTGTCTCTCAGCTCCTCGTGGTAGTCTTGCAGAAGCTTCTCCACCCTGTTTGCGTCTTCATCTTCACAATACTTTAGTAAAAACTCGACAAGTATGGTAACTCGGGTCCAGCCGACCTCTTCAAACACGCTAAGTAAGTCCTCGAGAGACTCGCCGGCGTTTATAAGTAAGCCGATCACGTCCTCCTCGCCGAGATCTCCTGGTGGCACAGCATGCTTTCTTAAAATAAGCTTTAGAGGAATGTCTTTCTTCAGCCGTTCCAGTTTTTCTCGGTGTAGAAAGTCCATACCAACGGCGATGTCGTACACTTCGTGGACGCAATGTTTCCATGGTATGACCGCTGCCTCGATGATTATTAAGGCAGCTTTCGACATAAACTCGGGAATAGCAAGAAGCTTAAAGACGCGACACGCCTTGAGCTCCCACTCGGCACCATCGGAGGCCTCAGCGAGCGTTCTTAGCTGCGCAATGTAGTCTAGGAGCATGTTGTTAAGATCTGAGCCTTTCTTCAGACACGAGTCCTTAAGCGTTCCATGAATGAAACTGTGAATCTCTTTCTCGGTGTGAAGCTGGTTCAACACGAAGAACATCAAATCCTTCTCTTGCATAGACGACAGCTCACTGAGCGGCAAACGCACGTTGTACTTCTGTCGTAGCTCGATGAGGAAGCGAATGTCTTTTCGGAGAGCTGCCATTTTACTCACGGCTGAATCGTCTTTTTTCAGGTTCTGGAATAGCTTCATCGCATTCAGCACAACGGGCAGCGAGAAATTCTCCTCCGACTTTGAATTTAGCATCGAGTCCAACTCGTTCTGGAAGACATCCAGAAGATCCAACGCCGATAACGGCCATGACGTGGGATCCCGAACTTCCGAAGCGCACGCCGACTCGACGACCTTTGTGATGAGATCGTCAAGAGCATCCGGGAAATCACCAGTGACGTAAGTGAACAAACGACCTTCAGTGAGCCATTTTTTCATCTCGCTAACTTCGACAGGAAGTGCACTCAGTAGGTTGCGGATCGCGTTCAAGTCGCAACTGCCACAAATCATGTCCCGATGTCGCGACCATATGACAAGCGCCCGGGCATTTTGATAGTGTTGAAGGCTCTCGACGACGAGGTCAAGAGTCGGCTTTTTGATAAAGCTGTTCCACAGCGCGGCATGAGGCTCGCTTTCGATCAGTTTGAAGGTCGTTAGCTTATACTGAGCTAGAACTACGTCAGCTAACTGGCTACTGCTGCCGTTGCCGTTTTGATTCTGTTGCAAATCCTTTGCGAGACGCTCGAGAAGCCTGAGCGTATGATCTAGGCTGGCCGGGAGGGAGTTGATGACCGCCTGATACACTTCCACTGGCGAATTTAACTTGTCATAGAGTTCGAGCAGATGCTCAAATGTGTTGTCTGCCTCGTTTACGTTGCTCCCGTTGGGACCAAGTTTGTTCAGTAGGCTATAGAACTCCTCTAGATACACGTCCTGTAGTGGTAGCTTAAAAAGCTTAGCCAGTTGCTCCGCCTCTTCATACTTCTTTTTCAGAAGAAGAATCTCGAGCTTGGTTTCAGGTGAGCCTTCGTTGATTGACTTTACTGTGATACTGCTGAGGTCGTCGTTAATCGCCACTACGATGAGTTCCTCGCTAGGAGTGCACTGCTTCACC
This sequence comes from Dermanyssus gallinae, assembly GCA_003439945.1. NCBI lineage: Eukaryota > Metazoa > Arthropoda > Arachnida > Mesostigmata > Dermanyssidae > Dermanyssus > Dermanyssus gallinae. The sequence goes on from QVRM01005373.1 coordinate 242,752, forward strand.
AGCGACACGTGGCCTTCCATCGCGACGCTGTACTCTTCTTGGACAGTCGGCAAACGGTACACACTAATCTTCTTATCGGCTTTATGATAGCCCACCAGCTGAACCTTTACCACGTGCTCACCGTCATCATCAGCTGTCTGCGCCAGAGCTATGTCGCTAAACGTGAGATTAGTGATAAAGTCTACCAGCAGAAATGTGCGCAAGCACATCGTTGCCACATATCCCTCGACCGAAAGCAACACCAGATAGCGTTTATCTCCACTTGCTAGTATCTTTGATATGCGGCCGCCGAGGAATCCGGCTGAAAGCTTTACTACGGAACCGTCGGCAATATCCAGCCGATACAAGGCGCCGTCGGTGCCACTTGAAAATACGACCATGTCCTCGACCATGACTAGCGCTGCAACGTCGCTCACATCGGCGTGCTCCGGCAGCCTGAAAGATGATATGTCCAATAGATCCAAAAATGGCATTTTGCTCGTCGTGTTGTTCTTCTGCCTGACCTCTGGTACGTTTGAACCCTCGTTGGTTTTCCGACAGCTGTTGCTTGCATCTGGTTCGTCCTCGATCATGGAGATGTCATCACTGTCAAGCCTATCACCATTCGTGGTGTCGGAGCACGAGCCCTTGTCGTTATCTTGCGATTCGCCGAGATCCATCGCTTGTGTGTGGTCGCCCTCCACGTGGTGGCCATTCGTTGTAGGGGTTTCGTGGCGCTTTTTCCTAAGTACGTGTAGTGTTAGGTCCCTTGTGAGAAGGCACAGTGAGTCGTTGGCGGCTTCTAAGAAAAGAAACGGTGTCTGTCCGCAGTCGCTATCTCCAGCGGACGTATCGGCGTCGACTTGTGTAAGCTGGAAACTAAACAGGCTGTTGCCGGCAGTGTCCAGAATTTCCAGTTCTCCGTCGTTCCTAGCCAAAACGGCCAATCGCCGAGTCGTGTCGAGCAACACAATGTGTTCTGCCACGCAATCGAGTTCGACGGCGGCAACGTGTTCGCCTTCGGCAGAGATGTGAAGAATGTTATCCACGCATAGTAGAACAGTGTTGCCGGCGCTACAGGAACTCACCTAAAAGAGTGAGTACACAAGAGTCAGTCAAACTTAGAATGATGCGCTTGACCAGCGTTATATATATATATATATATACGATTGGTTATTCGTGAAATCCTGCTAGATAATCATAAGATGCAATCTTACTAGATGTCTGTTATTAGAAAACAGATGCTTGGATCTTACGACTGGGCGAGCAAATGCTGGTGACGACGGGTGAATTGAGAATAGTGTCTGGGCACGGTGAAGACCCGTGACCGAAAACTTCTGTGTCTCGTCACAGAAGTCCGTTTCGACACGGTCCCAGCAAACAGGTGCTCGAGTCTCGGCCGGAATGCCGTCCTCCGCCCCTTCGTGGACCTCGAGGGCTTCTTCGTCGCCGCTGCCGGGGTTCGAGCCATCCGGTGCCCATGGCTAGCCATTTCAACAACATAACGGATCAGCGATGGGAAAAAATATTCGGTTATCGTCAAGCAAAGCATACGGGATACCCGCGTTCATTCCGCCTGCCGCAAGGACTGTCTTATCGAGGAAACCCTAGATTTCTCCACACGTTCGACCCTCGGTACACTGAAGATAAGCCTCACGGCGATATCAAACCGATGGGGTGCGGAGGATAGTTTAGAATTAAAAATGACCTACATAAAAACGATTTTAATTCTAGGCAGTTCCTCATGCTTGCTGGCCACAGTTACCGTCACACATCAGTTCGTCGCGAGTAGTTCGACCTGCGATAGTGTTAGTCGGAGAAAGAGGAACGCATTGATGTTTTCAGTAGTTAGATACGCAATATGGAAGTATAATTCAGAGCAACGTCCAAGCGAGACACCGGGACTCGCATTAAAGGCGGTTCATGGGGGTCATTTCCTCGAGCCTTCTTATGATTCACTTCACACTGCTTAATTTTTAGTTTCACTTAGCAAGTTCAAGGGTTTTCGAAAAATTGAGAATCTCCTTCGGGCAGGCCGATGTTTGTAAATTTGGTGCCGTCTTTGCAATGCTGAGTAGTCTACTACTTACCGACATGTGCGCCTTCACGCTGTCTGCCGCTGCCATATTCGGAGATTGTTGGTTGCTGGTAGCCATTTTACTTGTTGTCGACTGCTCCGGCATTTTCGGTATGAAATGCGACCCTTAAATAAAGATGCTTTGAATGGAATTAAAATGTTGTGTGCATAGAGGGGGCTATTCCAATATATTCGGTCTCTTCTTTAGGTAATTTTTTCCTGCGTATCCGAACGCCTAAACGTATTTTGCTCTCTATGCTTCCCTGGATCGCCCGTCAACGAACACACGCTTGCTATGCACGTATACTATTGTCATACCATCTATGAGTAAATATGTCCGCAGTAGTTTTGTAGCCTTAAATGAATTTCCCGCTAATTGCATAGTTTACTGACATAATGGCCAGGGATCTATTCGGCATGACATTATTGCTTATGCAGTACATAAAACATACAGTTTACACAGATAAAGCTTGCAACTAGCACCAACGCCTAAATAGAGAGACTGATCATACACCCCCCCCCCACGGGCTTCAAGTAAAGCCACACAATACCGAACTCTGGGGGGGGGGGGTGGAAAGGATTGGGGTTTTTAGCGGGTTAAAGTCCCACATTAGGTGCTGTTGGTTGCTAGTACCGATAGTGCATTCGCGTTTCCAAACCCCCCATATGAAAACAAAAAAAAATAATATATATATATATAGCGCCAGAGAGATGGTGGTAGAGAAAGGTAGACAGCAATGGAAACCGCTTGTTGAATCAGCACATCTGATTGAAACGAACAACGAGAGACACACACATTATAAGAAACTCCCAGCTGGTCCCAGAGTCCACCGTTAGCCACAACACCAACAACATTGCGCCGCCCGAAACCCGCCTCTGCGATCGGGGGTAAGCGGACAGATAATCGCAAGAAAATGCATCTCGAACATTGCACGATGACCGCGGTACTACTCGCGGTTAAAGCGGCACCGGTTATTCCTTCTAACTGATTCAGTGATTCATTGAATTCGGATCTGTAATTGTTATTCGAAAGTTAGAAAGTAAGACTAACCAGTCGTCAGGGATCCAGGAGGATCCCTGCGCGCTACTGAGCGGACTGAGTAATGTCATGCCGCCCGGGAAGGCGGCCAGGCTGGCGCGCCTAATATATATATATATAATATGTTTTTCTGTCTGTCTGTATGCATTTGTGCGCTATAACGTTAAGTTCCATCGCAACAAACGATGATCGCGGATGAGCTCTGAATACGGCGGGCGGGAATAAATGCGCGTTCTCCCACCGCGGAATTTTCCCTTCCCACTTTTGCCCACAGTGGCGTCGGGGATACGCCCATTGACCACGACTAGGGTTGCTCTGTGCCTTGCATCTTGCACGCCCTATTGACGGTGTTGGTACCTGACTGGTTCTGCTCCTGCTGTTGCTGCTGTTGTTTATGCTATACTATTTTCATTGTCGCTGTTGTTGTTGTTGATGGTGATGATGCTCTCATTACCCAGTCCTCATGCGCATTCATTCGCGGCCGATCGCGATATTCAGCCATTACACGTGCGCTACCAGTAGTTCAGTTTTCGGTTCGGGCCAATGGTCGTCATACATAGCGGTTTCGCCAAAGTATAATGGATATCGTGCGGGACGCGACGTGGTGTACCGATGCGATGACGCGAAACACGTATGTACGTACACATACGGACATTCTCGTATGTAGAGACCTATGTGTACATATAGACATACTTGTATGTATAGACATATGTTCACACATGGACATGCTTGTATGTGTAAACATATGTTCATATACGGACATACTTGTATGCGTATGCACATATGTGTGCACATATAGACATACGTGTAAGCAAGTCCGTATATACGTACGAACATATATGTATGTATGTATATATATATATATATATATATATATATATATATATAAAGGCGAGCACTGCCGCGTGTGCAAACATATTGTAAATGATTAATACATCATCACAATATTTTCTCTCTTTCTCTCTCTCTCTCTCTCTCTATATATATATATATATATATATATATATATACGTATAATGTCTGTTTGATACATACGTCGTACACACAGGCAGTGGAACGAACCGCGATCGCAGCAGCAGCAGCAGCTGCACCAGCAATAGCGGCGCGCCAGCCACAACGATATTGACAACTACCTACCGACCGACCGACCGATCGAGAGAGAGAGGAGGGGGGAGAGGGGAAAAGACAAAGATAACCACAGAGAGAGAGAGAGAGAGAGAGAGAGAGAGAGAACGACGTCGTTGAGTGGCAACTCCGTTCGCGCGCGCGCGCGCGCGCCCGTCAGGCCAGCGGCCGGCGCGCGCTCGCTCGTCATCGCCGCCATCCTCTGGCACTCTGCGAGCCGCCGCCGCCGCCACCGCCGCGATTGCCGCTAATGAAACGGCAAATTGTTTGCGCGCTCAACAATCAGTCAGCAGTCGTCAGCAGGTGCAGAAGAATAATCAACCCAGCCTAGCCTAGCCTAGTTAACCGTTACGTCCGGCGTTAAACCGGACATGACGGACGTGACGGACGCTACGCCGCTTGTCCTGTTACTGCGTCCAGCAGTAAGTAATCAGACAACGGCTGGTGGCTGGCTGGCTGTCTTGCCACCGTTGTTGCTACTGCTGCTGCTCATGCTGCGGCTGCGATGCTGATAGAAGAAACCTGCTTGTTGTCGGAACTGCACTCGTATCTCGCACCCTGGCTCGTAGATAACTCGTTTGTATCATCACATATGTACATCATCTTCTCCTCGTAGTAGTAGTAGTAGTAGTAGTAGTAATAGCAGTAGCAGTTATATTCGTTCAGTGATGTAAAACGAAGGTGTACCGCTGGAATATGGTTATATGAATACAACCCTAATATTAAAAAAAAAAAAAAAACAGTCATATTCGTAGTAGTAGAAGTAGTAGTAGTAGTAGTTACCCTCAATGCAGTAGCGAAGTAAAACGAGGGAGGTTTCATTCCATTTACAGATGAAAATTGTTGTTACAGCCACTCGCTTTACTGGCGGCGAATGAATGAATGGGTGGGGGCGAGATTGGTTGTCGTAGTTCAGTGATGCGGGGGTGACGACGATGATGAAGATGATAACAACAACTGTGAACGTAGCTGGGGGTGAGAACAGAACGACTATTACTACTAGAAGACTGTCACTGTTGTTTCTACATCTACCAGAACTATACAGTCAGATCCCCCCCGCATGGGGCTGCTGCCGCCACCACCACCTACCGAGTCTCGATTCACTCACACCATCATGATGAACACGACCAACTGACGACTATTGTGCACTTGGACACCCACAATAGAACACACTTTCCGGATGATTGTAGTATAAATTGATTAATTGCAAAAAATTACTGCCAATTGTATACAACAGACTACGAACGCTAGAACCCACTCTCAATCAATCAATCAATCAATCAATAAATTCACATCCGCACTGCTGTACCACCAACCGCTATATGTCGCCGCCGCAGCCACCACCATTAGCGTTAGCGGTGTGTCTTGTCTATCTGTCCGACGATAATCTATCTATCCGCCACAAAACATTGTGTCAACAGAATGAGTGATAAGTACCTATCAATCAATCGACTTATGAAAACACTTGTCACAACACTTACGACAGCAGAGCGCGAGCCCGATCTACCAACGAACCAATGAACCACTGAACCAACCAACAGACCAACCGATCGCCGTTGATAAACGAATGACGCGCCGAAAACGCTGTTCTGCTAACAGCAGCAGCAGGTGCGGCCGATTACGACGACCGAACAGAACAGAACAGCCCGAACGAACTTAGGGATATTTATTTCACATCATCATATTTATTCACCATAGTTTACATACCGCATGGGATAGACGGCGACACCTGACTGTCGTCTGCTCGAGCAAAAGAGAGAACACAACAAAAACACTCAGTTTTTCGTCGCTACCGACAGATGGTGGCGCCAACGAATTTTTTTTTGAAATTATTTTTTTCGGCAGCGTATCAGAGCAACACGGTTGACGTTTCGAATGTTCGCGCGACTGTTCACTCACGCCCACGGAAAAGCGCAGGGGGTACACGATCATTACTAACTGTTTACTGTTTCTTATAATTTCTTATAAATAAATATGTATATATATATATATATATATATATATATTTAAATATATATATATGTTTAAATATATATATTTAAATATATATATATATATATATATATATATATATATATATATATATTTAATATATATATATATATATATATATATATATATATATATATATATATATATATATATTTATTTATTAATATACATACATATACAAAACTACACTACTATTGTGAAAAATTAGCAGCAATAAAACGAGACCTTCCTTGAGTTTACGCTTGTTTATTGTGGACCGTTTTGTTTATTGCATGTTATTGTTGTTGTTGTTGATGATGCTAGTGGTAGATGTTTTCGTCTTTCTTGTTAATTCTGTTGGGTTTATTGTTATTGTTGCTGTCACTGTTGTTGTTATTGTGATTGTGGTTGTTGCAGTTGCTGACGAAGCGTTGGTGACTCGGTCTGCGTTGTTGTTGTTGTTATTGTTCCTGTTGTTTTTTGTGCATCCGTCAGCTGTGCGCAGAAGAAGCACCCATTAGAGCCAAGTTTGCGGCACCATCTGTCGTTGTTGTCCAAATGGCGTTCTAGTTGTCGGTGCGCGCTGAAGTTGTACCGACCCTTGCGACCCAGAGCCAGCCGTAGCATCCGCAGCATCATCAACAACAACAACAACAACAACAACAGTAGTCGAATATGATTGAGGCGACTGCTAGTTAACGTTGCTAACAATGGCAAAGCCAATGCTAGTGTGATCTGCTGTTGCCATAGCGTTCTATGTGAATGAAAAAGATTGAACGAAAAGCATCGCTTTTGTTTCATTCGCTTTTGTGACAACAAGTGGACTTTTGTGGATTTGTTCGACCGCGACGACGACGACTCTACCGTCGCTGCGGTGTGAGCGTTAGGATCGACAGAGTAACGACAACCACCGACTATAGACAGACACGAATCATTCTCTCACTAGCTTCACTTCATCCGTCTTTACCACTGGTACTACTACTACTACTAATACTACTACTACTATTACTACGTTAATTCGAGTATCCCCAACTTCCGTGCAATATATATATATATATATATATATATATATATACATATATATATATATATATATATATATATATATATTTCACAGAAATTGGGGATTGTTCGCTTTGCCTGGCGTGAATGGGCGCACTTCCGTCACTGGTGATGGTGGCTGACTGTTGGGTTGTTACATGCTTGTGCTTAGGCCAACGACAATGCGTTAGTAACAGCAACAACAACAAAAACCATAACAATTTTTTGCCTGTCTGGAAGCGCCAATCAGAAATCTATGGAGCTCCCCTGTGCCCCGAAGATTCCGACTCTCCAGTGGAGAGAGAGAGAGTGGCTAGATAGATATCTAGTTAGATACACTAAGATAGATCCTAGAGTATCTATCTAGGAATAAGCATTCCTAGAGACAACGAAGTGCTCGCCGAAGCCTTCGCCACCATACCGTGTTAAGACCGACAACGACAGTGCAAGCACCAGAAGCAACAGCAGTATTAACAGCACCTCTAAAAGGTGGCTCCTCGATTACTTTTTGTTGTTGTTGTTGCTGTGTTTGTTGTTGTTTTTGTTGTTGTTGTTGCTGATGCTATGAAAATCATCGTCACTGTTTTCTTCAGCATCATCGTAATTAGCCGGAGCGCCGTGATGACTGCCATCGCGCCATCATCGCTATCCTAATGAGTCACCCATCACCATCATATGTCGTATCTGCATCTGTGCATGTGTGTGTTTATGTATCTGGCCGGGCGGTCTTTAGGAACTCATCACAAATAGATGAATAGATATATATAGAAGGGTGTGTGGATACATAGATAGATACATACATACATATAGGTCCGATTGTGATTTAACAAGAATCTTTTACTCGTTCAAGCCTTGTATGTCTCCTATCTCCGTGCTCCGTCGTATCACTTGCCCCTCAATTGAGTGAGACTAGTGGCCGTGGTTAGAGCACACTGTACAATTGAGCATTGCGCCAAATAAACAAAGAAGTCCTCTACTTTCTCTTGAAGGCGTTTCAAAATCAGCCGTCTGTCACGGTGAGTTCGTGTCGCAACCAGCTCGGTCACCAACAGAAGCAGAAGAAATATGAACAATAGTAGCAGCAGTAACAGCTCGACAGCTGGCACAATGCGGATGATCGTCAAGATCCTCGGCGGTCAGGAGTGCTCCGTTGAGGTAAGTCCACGCGATTACTCAATGTTCTCTAAACTCAGTCTACTTCAGCCTTCGACAAAAAACATTCTTTCGCGTATATATATATATATATACGAGGACGGAAGTTCTAATTCTAGTAGGTTTAATTTTAAAATTTGAATTAAAATTACTAAGGTTTTCTAGGTTCTTTTGTTCCATTCATGAGTTATACACAGGCCCAAATGTCGCGCCAATCAGTAACGGCGTTTATTGTTTGAGTTTGGTTCAAAGAACTGACGAAAACGAGGCTCGGCGATTTTTAAGAAGCCGAAAATGTAGGCGCAACGAATCTGCATCAAGTTTTGTGAAAAGGATCTGATGAAGAGGTCGAAGATTACCCTCGTTCGGAAAGACCTTCGATGTCAGTAACAGAAGAACGTTGGAGAAGTTTCTAATATCGTACTCAACAACCGCCGATTAGTTGGCTGATAAGAGAGACAGCTGATTAGTTGTAACAGTCCTAACAGATGTTTTATACGCCATAACACTGGCAACGAAGTTCGTGTTCTAAAATGCTGAAGTTTCAGCAGATGAATGTCCGTCGGGAAATGTCCGAATTGAAGGAGATGAATCATGCATATATGGTTACGACATCGAGACCAAACCCCAATCTTCCCAGTAATGCTTCCAAGGAGAGAGTCGATCAAAGCAATTCATACAGAGCAGATCCAACGGCAATGTTTTGTTTACTGTTTTTAACTACCTTCCATGGACCAGGTGGAATGCTTGCCACCTGGTTCTACGGTCAATAAGGAATACTATTTCGAAATTTCAAGAAAATTGCGCGAGCACGTCCGACGCAAGAGGTCCGAACGTTGGGCAAACAACGCTTAGATCCGCCATCGCGGCAACGCACCGGCGCGCATATCGTTACTGATTTCAGATTTTTTGATGAAATATTCAATTTCTAAATTTCCGCAACATTCCTATAGTTGCTAATAACTACAACAATGGCAAAAACAACAATAACAACAAAAACAGCAACGGCCAGTTCAACCGTTGACGTTGTCCTCGTCGTCGTCGACGTCGCCTCTGCCGCTTCATTTGTTGGTTGTTGTCTTTTTGTCTCTGTAGCTGGAAGTATTGTTGCTATTGTTGTTGCTGTTGTTGTGTTCGCCTTCGTCGTCGTCGTTGTGGGATTCTCGTATTTGTTGTTGTTGTCTGTTGTCGTTGTTGTCTGTTGTTGTTGTTGATACCGTTGTTTCTCGGGCCTGGTTTCTTGCGACTTTTCCCTGCTCCCATATCTAAACTTTTGAAGGAACAACGTTTCGAGAGTATAGAGCAAACAAAGAAAAAATTGCAAGAGTAACTCAACTCGATTTCGATAGACGTGTTTAAAATGTTTTCAAAGAGTAGGAAAGCAGGTGGCACGAGTGCGTTGCAGCGTGTGGGAGCTATTTTGGATGGAACAAAATCACTTCGGAAGATTTAATAAAGATTATTTTTTTTACAAATATGCATTCTAACTTTTCGGTCCGCCTTCGTACATATATTGCTATACGTCGTTGTTATTACTGCTATTGGTTGTGTTTGTTGTTCCTGTATGAGACCTCCTGTGATATGTCGAGCTTGGGAGAGAGCCAGCTAAACACCTCAAACTTTTTGTAGACAAAATACAACATGTTTCTGTGTAACCGTTTTAGTGTAAGTGAAGTTTATTTGAAGTAGCGCCTTCCTGTAATGACGTTTATTTGGACGTCAGTCGTCATTGTGCAAAAATGTGTTGAGAAACAACTTTGCAATGTAAATCTCATGCTTTAGTCGGCGACAGGCTATCATATTATTCATATTACATTACATGTGATTTAGAAAAAACGCACCTCGTTACCTTTACTGTAAATATCTATATTTCACCTCTTGCGGCACAGTGCGATGTTAGCAAGTTAGTTAGATCGTCGTATGTAGTATTGTTGAGAGCATCATTTTGCAACACTTTGAAGTGCTATAATTGAACATCACCGGTATTACACTACCGGCCAATGCTAACCAAGGAGCAGATACATCGAATTCATAATAAATAGTTTTCTTTTCTATACGTGATGCTTGTCGGCTCACCTACAGGTTACCTCGACCACACCCGTCCAGGATGTTAAAAAGGAGCTTTCAGTCAAGATGGATGTTCCTGTTGAGAGGCAGAAGCTGGTGTTTAAGGGCAAGACGATGCTAGACAATTCAAAGGTTGGCGACTATGCACTTGAGGACGGTGAGTGTTCTAATAACAAATTGTGGCCACTTGCAGGAGCGTTGGGAAGGATATTCACAATTTTATCGTATTTTGTTGTAATGAACTTGGTCAGGTGAATAACAAACATGCTTACAGCGTACAGCACCGTAGGCGTACACCGGATCCATTTCGTTTTGAATGTGCGGTAACGATTGCCAATGTTCATGTTATCGCTGTTCATGTTTCAAGTCCCAATAACTGTGTGCAGCTGGTGGAAGGGCGTCTCGGTTAGAGCTACCCGTATGCTGTTTCACGCCTCGTCTGCGTGGGTGTACGTGCTCGATTGGTGTGGCCATCGACGACGGCCGTGCTGCCTTTTGTTGGTTATTATGTTAGTTCTAGTTGGGTTGTTGTTTTGCCTATATATATATATATATATATATATATATATAATTTTTTTCTCTTGCGTAGCGGGAGCGTAAGGCAGGTGATCATTGTGAGTATAGCTTTAATTTATTTGTTCTGGTTTATTGAATGGCCACAGGTGCCAAGGTCCATTTGGTGGTCAGCAAGGTGGCAACAACGGTACCCCCTGTATCGTCTTTGGCCGGTGCCGCCGTAGTTAAATCCGCGCCGTCCGCTGCAGCGACAACACGCAACGCCGACTCAAGTGCAATCGACTTCTGGCTGTTGCTGTCGAATGTCTTGCAAAAGCACTTTGCTCCAGAGGACGTTGAAAAGATCGTCGAGGAGTACAAGAAGGTACGAGTATGGCTGTTTGTGTTCTAGTGTCATTTCTAGCAGGCTCTTCCATCTAAAGGCCCCATTATTGAGCCTGTATTTACTTTTATATCGATGTACAATCCCGATCTCAAGGTCCTTAGTGTATTATTGCGGTTGAACTATAGTTGTTTTTCCATTTTTGTTATCTATATCCCCATTTGTACCTATTAAACAATATATATATATATATATATATATATATATATATATATATATATATATATATACATATATACATACATATATACATACATATATATATACATACATATATCAACGTTGTCAGATAACTTTTGACCAGACTTTCCTTTCATATTTTGTATTGTTGTCGTAATTTCTTCGTCTTAGCCATATCCAACAGTCCCGATGATATGGTAGTAAACCGCCGCCAGTGCAGCCTGCTCTTGTTCTGATGATATTCCGACTCAGGGAATTATTCCTGCCGCATTACTATTCTTTACTCGCATTTGATTACTCGCGCATTTGAATTTCACGTCTACGCAAAATTCGATTGCTCTTTACTACTTGCTCTAATTATGACGCTAACTTGGCATGGCGCGCGCATTTATTCCCACATCTTGCTTCTTGCAGGACCTCGAAGCTGGTCTACAGTCTCTGAATTTAGACGACATCGACCGAATGGCGCACACGATTCTCGAAGGACAACAACATCATTCACAGCAACAGCCGCCTCAGACACCACAGCAGTCGCGCAGCATAGCGACGACAGAAGCCGTTCCTAGCTAGAGGAAGCTCGATCAACATAGAGACAGACACACTCTCTCTCTCTCTCTCTGAGAGACAGCTTCGAAAAAATGCCCACGCTGGCCTTGCTCGAAACACTTTCGCCTGTCTCGGTCAACAAGGCATCGTGTTGTTGTCGATATCGTCGGTAGGGACTGAATAGAACGTGAAATGATGCAACTAGCGACGGTCAGCCACCCAGCCAGCTAACCAATTAGCAACAGTTGTCTGTTTAGACACGCGCGCGTTCACGACGTCACGACGACACTTCGACAACAACCAAAACAAATCAATCTCACATCTGCTCGATGGAAACAAAACAGTTGGTACTACAATACAGAATGAGGGGGGAGGATGGAGGCCATGGTGGTGATGGTGGTGGCGGTGGTAATGATGCCAATGATCACGATGACCAGTATAGGAAGAAGGATTAGAGCGAGCAAAAGGAGCAGGAGACGAGCGAGCAATCTGTGGTGGGCCAGGCTGCAGTCGGCGCCCACCGAAACCAACCACCGCTGCTAAGGACAAGAACGAAGACCGCATTGGTGAGGTAGAGACGGGACAAGACGAGGCCTACGCCCAGAGGGGCGGCTTTGATGAGACAGAACGATGACGCATCGGATAATTAGGAAATAAATGGACAAGGCTCGACTCGGACATCTAGGGGGAGAATGCGCTGCAACTTCGGTGTCGGTAACGAGCGGTAGCGCTGTGCACGGTGATGATTATGCGTTGTCTTCACAGACAGACACTACGTATTAAGGCAAAAACGGGTATTCAAAGAGTCGTGTAAACAAGAAGAAGACTAGCTGAGCTATTATGGTTAATTCGAAGTCAAATGCGTACAGTGTGTACTGCGTAAATGCTTGTGCTACATAAATGAAGGCGAAAGTCTAACAAGTATGAGCAACCATTATCAGGGAAGCGGTTTATCTATGTTGCCCTCTGATCGGGCTATCTGTGAAGAAGATGGAAGAGGAGAGTAGGTTCGCACATTTACAAATGTGGAATTGTAAGGGCCTATTAAGTTCATTGCCGCGTCGGGCGTCCATGTATATATGAATGTTTTTCTATGTGCTAGTGTCTCGTTATATTTAAGCTGTATCCATACATATACGACATTAATGCATATATAAACGCACACACAATCGCAAGCGTATATATATATATATATATTACTTTGATATTCTGAAGTATCGTTGAGGTCTCTAGTTCCAGCAGCGGCAAATACGCGCCCTTCTACCAAAACACGTTCAGCAAGCGCATATAAGAAAAGTATGAACAAACGACATTACTATAGATTGGTTAGAAATTTTGTTATAAACAAAGTGCGCTATAAACTCTGATAGGCACCAATACGCTTAATATATATTTTCGGTCAAAATTACAGTTTAATTGCTCAGATCAAAATTTAAACATTATTTACGCAGCGGACACGTTCCTATTTTAAGTGATATGTGTCAATTTATTTTGAAGAAGTTGGTACGGCTCCGATTTCGGCTGATGCGTTGGGTAGATGAGTCGCAGCTGCAACACACTGAAGGGAATACGATAAACAAAACTCATCAGAATGTGTGTTACCTGAGAACACGTACTTGGATGATCATGAGTGCGCAACAATGGCTACTGTTTGTGGCCATAGCGTACAGAAAATCTACTACGATTCTCATTCTGTAATGCATAGTGAAAGATCAATAAATAGGACGTACGCAAGGATCCCCTTGTCTAGAGGAAACAGCTATCAAAGTGTCGTCATACGGTAGAACGCAACTAACGATCAAGGTTTTGAACTGCGATGGAACGGCAACGTTTCGCGCGAAAATTAAGTAGAAATCTGTGAATATAGCGGTCATGCTCTTGGCTGTAACAAAGGAATAGATGTTTAAAGCGTACCTGTAGTTTGTATTTCTATTGTTTTATTTTCCGTTTCGTTTGAAACAATCAATTTTGGTTAGTCTGGACTATCTATTTCAGGCAAAGAGACTATATTCCAGTGCGTAAAGATATGCTTATTTGTTCTCGCAGACGGCGTTAGGCCTAAACAGAAAAGGCACCGCATGGCTTGAAGGGTTGAGAGTTTGAAGTTGGGGGAAATCATGGGACAAGATTAAGAAGTTAAGCGGTCCAATTGATTATCGAAAAAAAATACGATGTATCAATAATGAAGAATAGTGTGTACCGTAATAAAGTGTTAATAAAGCAACAATAATAATTGGCAGTATCGATGACAGAGCTTACAGTACATATGCAGATACGCAAACACCGGGTACGATCGGACGCGTCCCGTATTAAACGACCGTTAGAATAATTTCCTTCGTTCCGGGGTACAGTCCAGTGGAACTTAAATGTTAGTGTGTTTGCGCTAATATTCCATTGTTGCAAATGCCAAACGATGGCTTCCTGTCATTATCGTCACTAGCCTGCGGCAGTTTGTAAAAGAAGATTTTCAGACAAAAATACAATATCCCAAGGTATATAGGTATGCTTCTTTGTTCTCGTTTTACTCAGTAAGTTATTCGATTCGCGAATATTGAAAAGTTTTTTTTTTTTTTTATTAATAGTACAAATACTAATTGCATTATTATTAGATAAATAAATGTCTTTATATTTAGCTATAGATGATATAAATAAAATAGAAAATGTTGTTCTATATTAAACCTATTTTCGCAGATAGTCATATTAGCAGCGCATGTTAGATCGTATTGGCTTGGCATAACAAAGCCGACTCAAAGGTGAGTACTATATTCAACGACTTCTGATTCCTAGCCCATACAACATAGGACATACAGATTCCAAATGTCCTTTTAACCCCGCTAAGTCGTTCACACACGTAGCTTAAGCGGCGGTCCTTTGACCCAAAATCTCTTTCCTTCTGTTGTCATTGCTTCTGGCTCTTCTGTGTAAGTCGGAAATGGCAAGCTCGATTAGATACCACTTCGTTAAAAAGCACATCGCATTTATCTGCGGTTAAACAAATTAATGCTAATTTTATTAAGGGAGTTTTGTACATGCTACTAAATAAACGCACAAGCGGACAATACCAGATACTAACTGATTCGGACGACATTCCTAAGATATCAATTCTCGTCCGCAAATAAAATAAAATATTTGGATATTCATGCGCTACTCAGTATGGCGCATAATGCAGGCAGTAGGTATGGTTTCAGAGTTTAACAAATCTTAAATTAGATCTGTTGTATGGTATCAAGTTAGAACTCTACTGTCTCAACGCCAGGGACAACAATGGTGGTCAGCCTCGCTCGACTTTAAGTGGGGAACCTAAAGTTTGACGCGGTTTGGGCCTAGTGTGATCAGAACGCGCTATTTACAAATATTCACCTGGCAACTAGACCAGTGTTCTTGTCGGTATTCGGTACTACCCTATTTGCGAGATGCTAAAATATAGTAGTAGTAGTAGTGGCTAGAGCCACTATCATTCTTGAGTTGTTTTTAAATAAGGTCGCCAAAAGTGACGATCATGAATAAATAGGCTTCTCGCGATGCTATACACACAAACACTCGAACTAGTTTCTCTGTTATCTGACGAAGCTAGAAAAGTGCCTACCACGTCAACCAACGTAACTCTACGACTTCCTGCGAGTTTAAAGTCGCCCGGCTTTCACTCAATATCTTAACTGTTTGTAGATATTACTTACTATATTATTTCTATGCAAACGAATACGTTAGCTGACCACTATGGCCATGATCGTTACGTGGATTCGGGCTGAACGTAAAAAGCAATTTCCGAACAAAATTAACCTTTAAGTGGTTCTCTTAGTCACTCGTCAATTCGACTATTAGTTAGTTAGGGTCATTATTTGACCCTAACTACAGTAAGCCAGAACACGATTGTCGGTCATGTTTAAAATGCTGAATCGGAATGCATCTCTCTCCCGACACTAAAAATCGGGCGCTAGACGTTTCTGCATAGCTTGTACGCAACTAAAAGTGAGTCGAGGCTCAATCGATCGGAATCCCACCAAAATGTTTAAATTGCCGCCGCACGTAAGATGACGGACAGACGACAGACAAAAAAAAAGAACGTCATGCAGTCAGCCGGGAAGCGGTGCCGGAGAAACCGCTGAGAAATCGAGCGTTACCTCGCAAGAATAAAATTCATTCTAGTTTAGCCGCAGAAAGACCTACGCCGAGATGGGACAGACAGACAGACAGACAAAATCACAATACAGTTCATGCCGACAAGCGACAACGAATGCATGTGTACTGTATAAAGCTAGTGATTCGAGATGATGACGACGACTTGAAACGCCGCCGCTGGACATGGCATTAGCGTGGGCCGGTTTGTTTAGAAAAACAACAGCAACAACAACAACAACAAAGCGCTCGCTGTTCGAAACACAGGGGGCTGGCTGTGAGTCGGCAAAAGTGCGAATGTAGACGACGAAACGCGACAGATAGAGCGTAGGCAGAACAATTACTGTGGTTGGAGGCAGTTCAAACATTCGTCGTCCGGAACGCTTTTTGTGTGTGTGTGTGAACGCGGGATTGAATCATCTGAACCTGATTAAGCAGTTTTTTGAGGAATTTGTCATCGAAGTTCGCGAGACAGCATTCGACCGCGATCATGAATCTCGACGAGGTCGTATCCTGCTATCAGCTCCTGATGAAGGAGTGGAATTCGAAAGGCCCGAACTACATCGAGCAATGTGGTCAACTATTGAACAAACTCAAGGTTAGTTGCTTGTCGCGGGCTGGGTCGGCAGATTCAATGCAAGTTGCATTCATTTGCATTGGCAGTAGTGTCAATTTTTCATTGCGCATGTGTTAGCCACATGCTAGACTATGAATGAATCTTCAAACGCCACACTATGGTGGTCACAGGGGGTGGTAGGGAGGTATATTCGTACTATATTATTCTCTTTCTTTTGTGACAGTCTTACTAAATAGCTGAATGGGTGTGACAATGTTGTATGTGCGTGTGTGAAGAATAAGGCTCTAGCTCAGTGCATGAGGGCCCGTGATCATGCTGTGCAGATGGTTGAAACAGTCATTGAAGTTGAATCTATGTTTTGTCTGGTCTTCTCTGGTCACGATACATACGTCGTACGAGATCGAATAGTTATTATGGGATCTAATTTGTGAACTCTCAGTATTCTGCTGGGACAAGATTACACTTTTTTGCTGAACAAGTCTTGTTAAAGCTTTTTACACAGATTTTATAGCAATAAACTAAATCAGATCTTAATAAGCATTTTCCGTTTGTGGAATTTGAGCAGAGGAAATTTATTCTCTTTCCTATTGATATAATTGTGTGCTTTTGCTTTTGTAGCCAGCCATGTTCTATGTCTTTTCAACCCGGTGGCTGATGCTTGGTGCAATCCCTTCGATTGATTGTCGACGTGTTTTGCCAACAAAATACTCTGGAACTCAGAGACACCCAGTTACGGGAATCAAAAGCATTTGGATAACCAGATCGCTTTTAAAAGAGAGTTTTTCTTGTATGGGTTTATTAATTAGTATTTGTGCTACCTGTAATAGTACTGGCAACTTTTAGAATTACCACTTGGCTCTAGCCCGATAAAGCATAAGTTACTGAGTGACCTGTTGGAAGGTGAGAAGCACTCTATTGTCGCAAACGACATCCAACCCACAAGTGCAAACTATCGTTATGTATGGTTCTATTTTCCACTTCCAACCAACAGCGGTCGGATTCTTCCCAATAGGCGTGTGACGTGTTGCGAGTACACATCTTAGGACATTTCTTCAAATGATCAGAGAAGAGATTTTCTGCGCTTTGCCTAGTGCAAACATCATATTTTGTAGAAGACATCATATTTTGGTTTCTGTCATGACGCAAATACGACATCATAACGCAGGGCGAAGTAGGACGCGATGTTCGTGTTGGCCTCGGCATTGCATTGCACTGCATTTTAAGATTTGAAGCCGATTTTACGTTTGCGTGAAGTAAGACAGCGTACGCGGAAAAAAAGCGTTTTATAGGCTTGTGGAGATTTGTGTGCGACTTCGTGGCGTATTGGGGTGTCTCTTCCTTAAGACATACTGGTTCTATATTTGTCTTCATACTTTAACTAGTCCGGCACTGCGGAGGTTAAAGCAGGACTCAGTGTATACATAATAATATAAAAGTCCACTAAATATAACAAAAAGTCTTTTCAGATAATGAAATATGAAAAAACTTGAGAAAACTTGTTTTTACTTTTGTCTGGGTCAGCCACCCGGCGCACATTGACTAGGAACTGAATTAGACAGACACAAAAGTATGTTGTGTTTGTCGTTTCCATTCTCATTATAATTGTTGTTGTGGCAGCCTTCAAGGTGGCTACTGTTATTGTTACTATTATTGTTGTTGTTGCTTAACTTACTGACTTGGCGATGTGACTATGATGATGATGATGTTAAATTGTTTCAGATCGGCCTAACACACTGCGCCTTCTTACCGACGAGCGGGTCCGCCAACAAGAAGGAGTTGCTGGTCGCTCGGGACATCCTTGAGATCGGTGCGCAGTGGAGTTGTGCCGCGCGGGATATACCGTCATTCGAGCGGTACCTGGCTATGCTCAAGACGTACTACATGGACTACAAGTGAGCCTACCGAACCAACGCGATGTTTCGGCGACCGATGTTGGTCGTGTCTCGCCATAAATTATGCTACACCAATTAGGGGATGAATATGTGTGACAAAATAGTGATCTAGGACGTGCCATTGTGCATGGCATGGCGGCCGCCAGGCAGCGGCGAATAGAACTGTTCAAATCAAGCGGCCAAATTCAAGTGAAAGAACAACTTGGAATATTCAAATCGGCGATACGAGATGGCACATAGTGTATAGTGGATCGACTATTAGAATAGACTAATCTTGTTTATTGCGATGCGTGTCTCAAGTATTAGGTTTGTCTTTGGTCTCAACTTTTTTTTTCTATTGCTGTTGGTACTATCACCTATATGAGTTTCTATAACCATGGATGCAAGCGTGTGAAGTTATTATTGTTAACAATTTGACAAATTCGACGTTGTTGTTTTGCCTTCGCCGACAACAGGAGTATACTGGTCAACAGAATCATGATTTGTAAATGTTTCTCGGTTTGGTTGTCTGCTTCGCAGGAACGACCTTCCAGAATCATCGTACAGGTTTCAGCTGTTAGGACTGAACCTACTTTGCCTCTTGGCGCAGAACCGCGTCGCTGAGTTTCACACCGAACTCGAGTTGCTCCCTCCGAAAGAGATTCAGGCGAGTGGCGGACTAACGCATAAAATATCGTTCAGTTATGAGAATTATAATTATTATAATATACGCTTTTATTAAGGTCTTTTTCATCCTGTAATCATATATATATATATATATATATATAAATAAATATATATATATATATATATATATATATATATAATGTTATTTTATTTATATTTTTGCGCTGTTATGGTTTAGTAAAAGGGATGGTTTTATTTTGTATATCTATATACATCATATCATCTATACAAGTTTATGTTTACATATATCAGTTTTCCAACGTTATAGCAACAAGTTGATAGATGAACATACGTCAACAATTTTTTTTGCAAAACGGGTTTCAAGATAAGGTCGCAGAACCAGGAGACAATAAGATTGTTGATATTTTGTATGAGTGATACAGTTCATTTAGCTAAGAAGTGAAGTGAGTTTTAAGACATTATAAATATTTGAAGAGGTCACGATGCGAAAAAAAATGAAGCGGCGGAAACGTTAGGGAAAATAGCCTATACAATTCGAAGTAAATGCCACTAAGACAAATTTTGCGTGCAGAAAATGCCGTTATAACGTCGATGGGGAGGACTGCTGCACGATTCGATTAAGACATTGTCAAAACCACAAATACATGCATGGAAAACCCGCGAAGGAAATGTAGACATTGCAGATGGTGTTTAAAGGTCACTTATAAATGCACAGACTCTGTGTCTTCCCATTGCATTCCCGAAACGTTAAAAGACTGTCTGGATGGTGTCGCTAAATTATATATAGTAACTCAAAATATTCAATGCGGTTGACTGTCTAGCACGAACGTTAAAGATAAAAATGAAAAGATCTTGACGTAAAGATGAGAGGAAAATGGTTTCGAATGCGACGCCTATAACATAAAACAATGCAGAATGTTGTACAAATCTTAGACTCACAACCTATGAGAGTGTGAGTCTCGTTGAAAAACTAGGACTTAGTAAAAAATCGTATGGAATGAAATCATCAAAAAAAAGGATGACTTGCGGGATGGGCGTAAACTTAAGTCATTTTTCCTTTTCCATTGTAACCAGCTTCTTACTTTGGTCATCATTGGAATAGTGGCACTCTATATATTATTGTATATATATATATATATATATATATATATATATATATATATATCGTTGTAACAAAGATTTTTGAAAATTTCAATGAAGTGACAACGGCAAGGACAAGGGCTGCCCCGACTGTTTCAATCACAGCTAACAGGGATTGTAACAATATCTATCCGATATAAAATTTCATCACCCTAAGGTATTTTTCTCTATGTTAAGGTTAGAACGTTTGTATGTGTTACTTTGTCCCGTGTTTAGGCAAATATTCATATTTCACATCCGGTAGCCATGGAGCAATTTCTGATGGAGGGAAGCTATAACAAGATATTTCTGAGTAAAGACGACGTTCCGGCTGCCAGCTACACTTTCTTTATGGACATTCTCTTGGATACTGTACGAGGCGAAATCTGTTCATGTGCTGAGAAGACCTACGAAAAGATATCGGTGAGTGGTTTTCGGTACTTTATCTATTTCACTGGTCTCTTGTTATATATATATATATATATATATATATATATATATATATATATATATATATATGTAAACACAGGTACATCAAACAAAACATATGTGCATCTATTTACTGTTTGGTTGGTACCACGCTTTGGTTTGACTTATGACGTTTTGCAGGCATCGGAGATGGCCAGGATGCTTTATTTTGGGTCGGTCAAAGACGCTGAAGCCTATCTTGCAAAACGTGGTTGGGTCCTGCAAGGAGGCTCCTACATCCTAATGGATCCGAAAGAAAAGAAAGGCATCCCGGAAGGAACCTTCATTCCTGCCGATACGTTCGCGACGAAGGCCATCGAGTACGCACGTGAAATGGAGCAGATCGTTTAGAGTGCGAACTCCTTATAGATATATAAATATAAAGGTCCGTCTATGTGTGTGCGTGTTAATATGAGTGTATGTGTGGATGTGTGTATGCTCGCGTGAATGAAAGGTAGAGTCGACATGTCTTTTCCGCCGTAAATGAAGAATTACACAAAATGCCGAGATGCTGTTCCGAGATGAGACCTGACCACAACTGTGGCAAGAACTGTAGATGAAAATGGTGAAGGACAATAAATGGTCAGGCAATCGGGCACAACTTGGGCAACATAGAGGAGAGACCTTGGGCTACCTTAGTTAGCATTATACCGATGAAGTTCCGTCGTACATGTTCAGTCGTATGTGGATGCATGGGGCCAGCATAGGAGTAACACAACGGGACAGCCGCCGAGGTAAAATAAAGTAACCATCCTCTGATATTTGCTATCGAATCAAGATTTCTTCCGTTTTAACTTATTGGCGCGGAGTACTGTGTTTGTCTGTGTTCTTAATAATATAACTAATATGGTTTACACGGTTTGTTAAGAACAAAAACCTTATATATATATATATATATATATATATATATACAGGTAGTTCCACAAGTTTTTAAAATGAAAACCAAGAATTTTCCAAATCTTGTTTTTAATTTTTTCTTATTTGATATACTCCTCGAGAAGCTCAATACGCTTTTCCCACCGAGATTTCAGAGCATTTAGTCTTGTGTGCGGGAGCATTGTCCTGGTGAAACAGGACAACCTTCTTCTGCAAAGCGGGCCGTTTCACGATGACTTCTTGCTTCAGGCAGTCCAACAGTCTTGCATAATATTCTCCCGTGATCGTTTTACCGCTCTCAAGGTAGTCGACCAGAATTATTCCACGTTGGTCCCAAAAAACCGTAGCCATCATCTTTCCGGCCGATGCCGTTGTCCGCACCCTCTTCGGAGGTCCTTCACCAGGTGTACACGATTGGCGAGATGCTTCTTGGGTCTCGGAAGTGTAGTGATGGACCCAGCTTTCATCGACGGTCACGAATCTGCGCCAAAAATCCGACGGATTTTTCGACATCTTGGCCAAATTTCGCTGTGAAGCGGAAACACGCGCGTCTGTTTGGCCTTGGTTGAGCAAATGCGGCACTCATTTTGCTCTGAGTTTTTTCATCTTCAAGTTCTCGTGCAGGATGAAATGCACACTACCCAAACTGATCCCCAAGGCCTCCGATATCTCCTTAATGTTCACTCGCTTATCTGCGGCAACCATTTTCCGCACTTTTTCCACGTTTTCCTCATCAGTTGCCGTTTTTGGGCGTCCTGAACGTAGTTCATCCTCGGTGCTCCTGCGACCTCTTTTTAACTCTGGCAAAATATGGCGCAGAGTCACCGTACACCTCGTCTAACTCAGTTTTCACTTGGGTCGCATTCCAAGTTTTGAAATAAAAACGCTTGATAACCACTCGAAACTCTTTTTTCTCAATTTTTCAAAATCACGCCGATACGTTGCACGGGAAAAGCGATCAAACGAAATCGCAACGGCCAATCACCATAATATTTTGACTGCTAGCATTCGAAAAGTTGCCGTTTCCAATAGCGGTGAAAGCGCGAAAAAATTCGAATTCTGAAAAGCTCATTTTAAGAACTTGTAGAACTACCTGTATATATATATTTTTTTTTTTGATAGGTAGAAAATTTAGTTCAACGTTGTAAACGACTATGGAAATAACGACAACACGCGAGACGTCTGGTTTATTGAAGTCAAGTATCAATAATTATTGTACTGAGTTTATCTTTAACTAAATATCAATAACAGCATTTGCTTTTCAAGTGTTGCAAGATATCAAGGGCTTAGCTGTAGTCAGTGGGGAACCTTTATGGTTTATTTAAAGTGCTGCCTTGGAGCTACGGTGTATGGTATATAGATAGAAACAAGCAAAGTAATTAGTTACGCACTAACAAGTGAATAGCGTAAATCTTGACATAATAAGCAGATTTTAATTACTCTTTGTATAAGGCTTTATACGTTGTATTATACTCGAAAAGGTTGCTATAAAAAAAACAAAGAAGATCTTGCCACGAGCTTTGGAGAGTTATTGCATATCTACCATGCAATAGCTATAACAATTACCCACAGTTCTTCCAATGGTATTACATTAGTGCAAACGTTTCCTTGATTATTGGAGACATTCCCCTCGGAATGTCTCCCTCGGAAAATCAGTCAGCTTTTCGAAGTTGTTTTTGTAGAAATCTTTTCCTGAATGACCCGGCGCGGAAATATTTAAGCACCCGCCATTTTCTACGAAAGTTACACTTTCAAAGTATCGTGTATTCAAATCATCACTCATTTAACTAGGAAAACGTCACATATAGTCTGAAATCAAATATGCATTGCCTTTGTTTCATTATTTACCTGCGAGGTTGCTTTTTAAATCCATTGGTTAGACTCACATATGGTTGAGCATAGTGCTGGCGATTTTTCTCTTGACCTTTTGTTGAACTCGCACGACACGCCCGGATCATGTTTAACCCACTTGTCGCTAGCAGTAAAGTATTGATTGCCTGTTTCGTTTCTAGAAGTGAAGAAGACTACTTCAAACAGGCTTTGTCAGAGTATATGATGTTTTAAGGTTAGCTTAGTTTAAATTATGTTACTATAGGGAGTTTACACATTTGACTAGTTTTCTGGCGAGAAAGTTACTTACAGCACGCATACGATAAAAACGGTCACCTCGCAAGTACATTCCAGCACATACAGACTCACCGTTTCAGGTGGCTAGATTCATACAAGGACAGGGGCACCTACCGATGCAAAGGACAGCAGCAGGTAAGGACGATTATCCCGCAACCAGGTCTGCTTCGTGTAGAGGTTTTCTTGTCATTCTGCCTATTTTCTACCCGCATTCATCCCTACCCGTTCTCTGGTTGGCTAGGCCCAGGCGTTAACCAGTCGGTCTGGAATCGGTGACAGTCACCTATCCGTACAATTATTAGCTTTGATAGTTCTGTATTTGTTGCCACATAATCTAGATTGCGCATAGCCTATCATGATCTACTGAACTAGGGAATGTTACTATAAGGAGTTTACACAACTGACGAACTTTCTGTTTCCGAAAAAGGTGCCCTCAGTATTCGCCGCATAATTCGCGTACATCACGGGGAGACATGCTGGAAAGAGAGCCATAGTTACTCCCGCTAATCTACAACAATTTCAGCGGACAATGACGACTGGGACTGGCACGTAATAAGCGCCGATCAAAAACGTCAATAATCGTAGAAATCATTCAGATAAACCTAAGTCGTTGCGCGGCACACGATGCGCTAGAACAGGTACTCGGTGTCGGGACACGACACTGTCTATTCTCAGAACCAAATGAGGCTATTATTGCTAGAAATAGAGCGAACTAAATAGTAAATGACGGCGGGGATACAGCGATATGGTAGACGGACTGCAGCCGTGATTAGGCGATGACCAGGCACCGTAACATACGTAACAGTGTCCAAGGACACGCGCGGAAAAAATCATAATCACCGGGGATTTTAACGCTGCCAGTACAGTCTCGGGCAGTTGAACCACGTTGATCTCACACTAGAGACGAGGCAGCACTGCCAACTATCATAAACTGGAGAGTCGCAGAGAAAGAGCATTTATTTAAGGATGGTAGCTACATT
The DNA here is from genome assembly GCA_003439945.1 of Dermanyssus gallinae. Classification (NCBI taxonomy): domain Eukaryota; kingdom Metazoa; phylum Arthropoda; class Arachnida; order Mesostigmata; family Dermanyssidae; genus Dermanyssus; species Dermanyssus gallinae. Next base: position 267,609 of record QVRM01005373.1, read on the forward strand.
ACATATACTCTAATGGAACCAGCCCGGAGAGTTATGGCTGCTTCCTGTCAAAAACGCTGGCAGATGCGCCGCTTCGATCGGAATTAAGTACAGCAGACCCTGTATGAGAAAGCTCCGCAGGTAGTGGAACAGGAACCTACAGCGGCCAACATTACAGATTTACTGATTACGGCCTGCAGCCGAGCAAGGCCACCACCCCGCAGAGGCTCGGCCAAACATCCGCCAAAGCACTGATTGACCAAAGAGGTGGAAGAGATTCGGAGAGTACGCATCAGATGCAACAGAAACTTTACAAGAGCACGGATATTGTTTTCACGGTGATTACGGAGAGGCGAGGATGGGGCGCCTGCTCGAAGCAACGGTCCGGGTCGACCCCCTTCAGGAGAGATACAAGAAAGCCCGAAGGAAACGTAAGGAGTTAATAAGATCCCTCGACGGACAGGCGATCCTTATCAAACGGGAGGCCAAGTATTTGAGAACAGTTCTGGACACGAGCCTTACAGGATCAGCTAGCCCAAGACATATTGCCCAGAGGAACAATCTAGTTTCCCAAAACCTAGCAAAAGCTTCTGAAAAGGACCTCAGAAAGGCGCAAAACCGACAAGCACTACACTTGTCATAGCGACTTGACACACTGAGTGAGCAGGGCCTATAGGATAATCTTTTGCCAGGATGCTACCGTGGGACCTGCTGGCGGGGGAAAAAAGCGAGCAACTTGAATCTAGAGCTGACAACTAGAGAGACCACCGTGGATCCCTGGCAAGATGGAACACTCCGACAGCCTGTAGTGTCCACCACCCTAACGACCGGACGACGACCGGTACGAGTTTGCTAGCCTCTCGCTCAAACAACACACGTCCTCTGCCTGGCTCACACAAACGACTACTCTCTCATTTATTCTCATGCCTCCTTATATACTCACAGATTGCCCGCGCATTTAGTGACTTCCCGCGTCTTCGCTAGTAGGGTGGCGGCATCTTCTATTTAGCGCCATATAGTTAGCTTGCTTCAGCGTTGCCGCCAACAGACGATATATATACCCGTGCAGCTTAACGGACGCTGCTATCCTACATTCTCCCCCCCTTCACCGGCTTGTTTCGAATTCGGTCCCATCTTCACCCACGAACTCCCGTAGACGGCTCGGTGCGCGTCTCATCCGCCGTGGACGTCCTTCACACGGCGCGCTGTTGTTTTCGTGTTGATCTTCTGGCGCCCCTCGTCTAACTTCTTCAGGTCTCTGTTGTGCACCTTGATCCGGGCGCTGTAGATAGCTTGGCCTTTGCGCTGTCCTTGCTACCTGTGGTTGGCCGGCACGCGTCAACCGGTTTCTGTGCCATCTCCTACCGTCTTTCAACTCGTACATGTCTTCACCGACTTGTCTTTTAACTCTCGTCGGTGGTCCATACTTCTCCTCCCCCTTTGCAGCGACTGGTCTCCGTATTCTGACCCAGTCACCGGGCGCGAACTTGGTTTCCACTGCCGCTCTCCTCCTGTCTGCGTACTCCTTTTGTTTGTTCTGTTTTGTCTCCACTCGCACTCGCTCATCTTCATCATTCTGATTGTTGTCCTCGCCGGAGACCCGCGTCCAGTTTCGTCCTCATAGACCGTCCATGTAGTAATTCAGCGGGCGATTTGCCTGTCGTTGCCTGTGCGGTTGCGTTGTATGCGCCGATTATCTCGGTCAGGCGTCTCCGCCGGTCGCCGTTCATTTGTGTCCTATTGAATCTTTCCACCAACCCATTTGCTTGAGGGTGGTATACGGGTGTACGTATGTGTCGAATTCCGAATTCGGTCATGAATTCTTCGAACTCATAGCGCAGGAACTGGGGTCCGTTGTCCGTTACTATGCTGGCCGGAATGCCTTTACGGTATATGAGCCGGTGTAGCATGCCAATGATCCGACGAGCTGTTGTTTCTGCCATGAACTCTACCTCCGCCCAGCTATCTACACAGCCGACAGCCGGGCCCTGTAGAGCTCACACCGTACCTTCGGCCCTAGTACAGCCATCAGCGTGGAGAACTGTCGTACTCAGGTGCTGACGGAACACGGACAGTTCAAGGTATACATGAAATAAATAAACAAAGCCATAACCGGTATATGTGTTCTGTGCGATTCCGGAGGTTCCAACGACGTCGAACACACGGTCCACACCGGCCTTTATAAGGCGCGCTCTAAGGCGTCTGGGATGTGCAGGGTTTCTACCTGATGGACCGGTCGCCCATATGATCACAACGCCCGAAGGCTGACGAGAGGGGTGCAAGTACTTGGATAGCATTATGACGATGAAGACCGACCTTGAGATGAAACGAAGAGAGAGGTTCGTGCAGCTGGGCTCTCAACACACTCTCGACGCGCCTCCTCAAGACGGAAAAGCATCGGCAAGGCGCACGGAGCGCTAGAATATGAGACTCTCTCTGCGGGCGTCGAAGTACTGCCTTAAAAATCCAAGCCTCACGGGGAGGATATCGGTTTTAGTAGGTTTGCCGACACTAGACGTTGCTAGCTGCCAGTGACGCAGGTGCATCCCGCATTCCATCGTAGAACCTGTCCGATGGCAGCAACATTTCAAGCAACCTGCATCGTTCTTAAGCCCCTGCAGCACTCTGAATTTGGTTTCTCAGGTACCTTGCTAGTCAGGTCTAGACGTTTTTACGGAATAACAAAGCATGGAGCGGTAACTCCTTTATTGACTATAGGAAGCATCAATGAGTTTCTTCATCAACTTTTCAACTTTTTTTAAGTTACAATCTGCGAGCACCCGCTATGCGTTAGGCACATTTAAAAGCGCTCGTACGTAAAACATTACATATATTCCACATTTATGTATTTCTATACGAATATCCCATATGCCGTACAAACTAAATCGTAGTCGTATGAAGCTCGTTTAAAAAAAATTGTCCAACCGAAGAGACATTGCAAGTAAACATTGCAAGAACATAAGCAAATTATGTAAAAGTTACTTACAGTTGAGAGGAGCGTATTCATTTTAAGGCTAAGGGAGTTAAGTCTTGTCTACATGGACTCACCTCATCAGCCAGGGCAAGACACCTAGAAGAAAGTCTACGGGAACTTGATAAGATGACTAAACGAAAGGGGTCGCGTGCCAAACGTGTAGCGTAATAAGCGGGCCTGCGAATACTAGTAAATAAGTTTGGGTACTACAACTCCGATGTTTCTAAGACCAGCTGATCCTGAAAATGGTCAGGCAAATCTTTGTAGAACACTCGGACGTCTCTTGAGAATTCTAGCAGAGCGAAAGGGATTAGAAACTTAATATAACAGAAAGCATTAGAAACTAAGTAAAGAGAGAGCCAAAGCGCTGACAGACCTGCACGACCTTGGTAGTCTCGTAAAGGTAGCCGTCCGGTCATGGGGATGGTGAACACTCATTCTGTAAACAACAATGCAACAGGTGAGGCAAACGCTTCTGTCCAAAGAGGCATTGATGGTCGCGCTACAGGTGGAGAGGTGCGTGACGGAAGCCAGTTCGATTCAAGACGAGTAAACACGAGTAGGTAAACGAGATGCGGAAAGGCCGGCCGAACGAAGCGGTATGAGGCCGACGGCAGGACGAGAACATGGAGCGGGTAAATGCCAGGTGTCCGGACAGAAAGCCACGAGTACGAGGTAGTCGAACAGGCTCTGACGGACGCGCTACACTTAGAGGGGTGGGTCACGGAAGGCAGGTTGGTTTGCTGGATGACACGAGTAGGTGGACGAGGTGCGCGAAGACCGACGGAGCGAAGCGGACCAAGGCCCGCGACAGGGCAAGAACACGGAGCGGATGGACGCTAGGCGTGCAGATGGATAAGCCACAAGTATGGGGCCGAAATGTGCCTGGTAAAACCAGTAAACAAAAGATGCCGAAAGTGTGGCAGGCTAGGCCATTTAGATTGGAAGTGTACGAACGCGGCAGAATGTACAAGCGATTAGCGATACCTGCGTACTGCGCGACTTTGGAGGGACGAACGAGGTGGAGCATACTGTTCTGTGGTGTGACGCTTTTAGGGAAGCACGGGACGCAGCACCAATCGCTCTGAGACCCATAAAGGAGGTGGTCGCCCATATGATGACATCGGCGGAGGCATAGAGGGAGGCGACGAACTCTCTCGGGAGAGTGGTCGAGACGAGGAGACGAGGGAGGGGGGAGCAGACGGGCCCTCATGGTCTCGACGCACCCTCACAGGACGGATTACGGAATGGCATCTCCCAATCCAACCGCAGGTAGACATGCGGGGCTATAGTCAGGGATAGAGCTGATTGAAGGAGAACGGCAGAGACGCCTCTCCCACGGCTTCGAAGTAATTCCAAAGTAATACAGAGCCTGGGGGAGTGGGGAAGAATCCGGGCTTAGTGGGTTTGTGAGTCTCACACCAGTCACGCAGGCTTTTTTTATTTTTTTTTTATAGAGGACTAACTGGGAAATGCGGTTGCACACGCGGGCACCGCGGCAGGGAAGCTCCCTGCAGATGCGGGCCGGTAGTGTGGGGCTCCAACCCACTAAAAACCAGTCATGTCCCCGTCCCCCACACTGACTGGGAACTGCGTTGCGCATATCATCAAACAGTCAGGGGGGGCGAGTCTTCTAGTCCTGGCGGGTGTGTTCCCCGGGAGCCACGGGGAGGGGGGCCGCCGTAGGTGGTTGGCGCTCGTTTTCTTCTGTAAATGGCTCTGAAGACTCCGGCTGTGGTGTTCCAGTTTAAAAGCGTTTCCGTCATTTTTTGCAGACGTTGCGTAGGTTAAAATCCGGTGTGTTCATTAGGAGCAGTAGAGGTACGCGCTGCTCCGCCCATGCTGGACACTTCAGTGCCGTGTGGTCTGAAGTGTCTTCCGGTCCGTCGCCGCAGTGGATGCATTTAGGACTGGGAGCCTTCCCGATCCTGAACAGGTAGGACTGGAAGTCGCCGTGCCCTGTCAGGATCTGAGTCGTGTAGAAGGTGAGTTCACCCCCCGGGCGGTTTAGCCATTCCTTGATGTCGGGTATAACGGCGCGGAGACTGGTGCCAGGGGCACCCTCTTGTAGGCCGGCCCATTCTTCCTGCCAGAGGTCGATAGTATGCCGACGCTCCTCGTCCTTCTTGCGCTGGGGGTTACCCCATAAGCGGCGGCGTTCGGCAGCTTTCAGATCCCAGGGAATCGTTCCAGCAAGGACGAAAGCTGCCGCAGCGCTTACCGTCCGGTACGCCGCGATCACCCTGAGGGCTCCGACCCTCTGGGCCCGACGCAGGCGCGTCCTGTTGACGGCAAGCTTTAGAGTGTCGGTCGGCCAGGCCGGAGCTCCGTATAGGGCGACTGACTCGGCCACGGACATCATTATTCGCCGCTGGGTTTGTCGTGGTCCATGATTATTAGGCATAAGCCGTGCGACGTTGTATGCTGTCTTGGTTGCCTTCTCCGTCGCCCGCCGCACGTGTTCAGTGCCGCGGAGACCCCTGTCTAGGGTGACCCCGAGGTACCTGACCTTGTCAATAAGCGCAATCTCTTGGTCTTCTAGGCGAAGGTGAATGGCAGGACAGTTTCTCCGTCCTACCAAAAATATTGCCTCGCTCTTGGCGGGGGCGAGGGCGAGTCCCGCCGCTTGCATCCAGCGGGCGACGTCTTCAAGTGCTTCGTTCGCACGGCTTTGCAGCAGGTCCGGTGTCCGGGCCTGGACGGTAAGGACGAGGTCGTCGGCATAGGCTAGGAGGCTGACCCCGGGGGGCAGGTCCCTTAGTCGCAGCACGTCGTCGTACGTTATGTTCCATAGCAGGGGGCCAAGTATGGAGCCCTGTGGCACCCCTGCAGTCATGTTAAAAACGATTCCGTGAGACTGTACTGTCCGGTCCTTCAGGTAGTTTGATATAATGCGCCGTAGGTAAAAGGGAACGTTCTTCCTGTGAAGAGTCTCCAGGATGACTCTCCAGGGTAGGCTGTTAAAAGCGTTTCGTACGTCTAGTAAAATAGCGAGGTAGAAGTCCCGTCTTCTTGGCGGGGATTCGTGGAGGAGTTCGGCCTGCATCTGGATCTGCTTTATGGCGCCGATTGTCGAGTGGCCTTTGCGGAACCCATGCTGGGCCTCTGACAGCAGGTCTTTCTCCTCCGCGAAGTCCCGCAGGCGTGCCTCCACGATAGACTCAAAAGCTTTGGCCAGGGAGCCGAGTAGGCAAATAGGGCGGTAAGAGCTGGGGCCTTTGGGTATGAGGACCAAGCTTGCGGCCCTCCATGCGCTGGGAAACGAGCCCGACCGGAGCATCCCGGTCGCCGCTGACGCCACCGCTTCTGGAAATTCTTTCATCAGTGTTGTGACCGCGGAGACCGGGACGCCATCTGGGCCCGGTGCCTTTCCCTGTTTGAGGCGTGCCGCATTGTCCAGCTACTCTTGGAGCGTGACCTCCGGGGTATCCTCTTCCTCCTCCCCTGAAGCCTCTAGGTAGGGGGCGCGGTCGAAGGGTGGGTGTTGAGGAAAGAGCGCCTCGATCGCCACCCGCGCATCTTCCGGAGATATTTCTACCCTGCGCTTGTAAGGGGGGAGGCCCCTGATCATTTTGTATGGGCGCCCCCAGGGGTCGTCCTCCAGCTCCTCCAGGAAGGCCCTCCAGGAGCGTTCCTTGCTCCTGAAGATTTCCCTGCGCAGGAGGGCCCGCAAGTTCTTGTATACGGCTCTAAAGCGTCTGGCGGCCTCCCCATCGTGTGACGATCGTCTGGCGCGGGTGAGCCACCGTCGCGCTTTTAGGCATTTCCGCCGTAGTTGTCCCAGTGCCGCGGTCCACCAGTGTTTGGCTTTCCTCGGTATCCTCGACGTGCGGGACGGCCTGGGGAGACCGCGCACGCCTTTTCTAGGAGCAGCTGGAGACCCTCCGCCGTAGTTGGAGGTCCCTCTGCTGCTATAAGGGCCCTGAGGGATCTCCGAAGTTGTTCGGCTCCCTGGCGTATGATGAGCGGACGCTGCGTTGGATTTGTCGTCGCGGCAGTAGTCACGTGAAATTCGATGATAAAATGGTCGCTGAGGGATTCCTCTTCCTGTAGCACCTTCCAGTCTAAAATCTTGTTGGCATCGGCCCTGCGCGTGATAGTAAGATCGATACATGAGGTGCGCCCGGCCCTGTGAAAAGTGGGCGTACCTTTGTTTAAGAACTACGAGGTCTTCAGCCGCCAACCAGTCGAGGATTGCGAGCCCCCTATGACTGGTTCTGGCCGAGCCCCATGCGCTGGCCGCGGCGTTAAAATCTCCGGTTATTACTAAAAGTGGCGCGTCAGTTTGGTTAAAAGAGGAAGATAAGTCGTCTAAAAGCCTGTTAAGGTTGTCAAGTGGAACGTTAGGACTGCAGTAGCAGGAATAAAAGCGTCCGATGTTGCGACGTCAACCCATGTAAAACCGTAGCCGCAGCCGTGTCCGGAGATGCGCATCTGGCTGCGATGGTCAAGTACGATGCTCGTAGCGCTGTCGGGCGTCTGCAAAACAGTCCGGGGAACGGTTTTCTGCCCACCGGATGTTAGGCTCGCTGAGCAACAAGATGTCGGCTCCTACTCTGCTGCTGACCTCCTGGAGCATGTTGTGCGCGCCTCTGCTGCGATTGCAGTTAAGCTGGAGTACTTTACGAACTGCCGTCATTGTCGTTGGTGGGCGTGGCTTGCTTGTTAGATGCCTTCGTTGCACGAGGGTCCAGAGGAGGCGATGTCTGGTACCCTCTTGCGGCTTTTTTGGGTGACCAGGGTGAACCCCTCGTCGTCCACGGCGTCACTGGGGTGGTCCTCGTGGGTAACCGGGGTTGGGTTTGGCACTCGTGTTATCGTGTAACGCAGGCTGCAAGTGGCACATGTGCATCATGCATTCCCGAAACCCCAGACAAAAGAAAGAATTTACAGGCGATCGGCGTGGAAAAGCCGCAACGCTGGGATCGTTGAATCCAGACATACTCCGAATGCCTGAAGTCGGCGGATGACGCACATTATCATGGGATGGAAAACAATGCATCGACTACGGAACAAGTTCTGGCGGCTGATAAGGACAAAACAGGATGCACTCTCTGGCAAGGAAACACCTAACAAAGCGTTAAGGATGAGCAAGCGCGGGTGGACGTAGAACAGAGCAAACAGAAAAAGTGGGCAGACAGACCGGGCTCGACAGCAAGCGTTGTATACAGAATATTTGCTCCCATTCTTAGGAACAGGCTACAAGACCAGCTGAAAAAAACTAATTTAATAGGATCATGGCAGAGTAGTTTTAAAGCAGGCAATTAAATAGGGGATTGTCTTTTCGGGAAACTTCCTATTGAGGCAAATCTAAAAAACAGAACCTAGTTGAAACACTTCTAGGTACCCCAACCAACCCAAGGTACGGTCGATAGGAACACTCTTTGGAAAAAAAATGATAGAGTTTTTGACGTATATTGGAGGAGAATCGAAAATGGGTTTCAAAATAGTATACATTAGAGATTATGGCCGTGTGTCCTGTTGTCTGCAGACGACATAGCGATTTTAGCGGAAGGAGTTTACCTAATGCAAACATGCCAACAATGTGCGGAGAAGCAACGGAAAAGATTGTGAATGTAATACTTCCCGGGGATATGAGGGAGCTGCCGTTAAAGTTGCAGGGTAAAGATATCGAGCATAAAACGCCTACTAATACTTGGAAATTATAATAGAAACACTCCCAGATATTTTTAATGCCGAGTGTGCAATAAGACTAGAACAAGCTGAAAATTGACAAGATAAAGTAGAAAAAGTGCTGCGAAAGATCCATAGTGACTAAGGAGCTTTGGAAAGGCATTAGAGGGTTGTGGGTGAATTGCTAGAGAGAATCATAAGAAGTGCAGTCAGGTGGAAGAAACCGGTCCAGAGAAGATCTAAGACAGTGGTTTTAGATCGGCTTGTTATCTCGCCCACCGTGGGTTGCTCCGCGCTCGTACGTTAAATGAGGGTAAATGCACCACCGCAGCTGCTAGCCAGACGCAGGTTTGACTGCTTTAACAGTAGAAAAGCTTACAAAAACCATGATATGGCCACAAGCTTGAATGCGCTAAGCTTGAGGAAATTCGACTGCTCGAATAAGCAGAACGGAATCCCTCAAATGACGTTGTGCGTCCTCCAAGGTCCTCCAAGACGGGAAGATGCCGCCAGGGAGTGGAACGCACGCGGCGAAAGGCCGCCCACCAGGGTGAAGAAGCACATCACGACCGAAAAAGTGTTAGCGCCTGTTTTCTGAGATGCAAA
>QVRM01005374.1:0-28161 GCA_003439945.1 Dermanyssus gallinae
CACTTCTAAGTCTGCCAGTCTATCATTCCTAGTCAGCAGCGACTCAGAGGCGGCCAAAGTGTGAAAAGTGTATGTATGCCAACATAACCGCTGTGATGTGTACCAGCTGGTGAAATCCTCTGCAATACTTGTAAATATGTTGTTTCGTTGTTTTATTGTCAGGGAACCCGATGTATATATAAAGATGTACAAAGCCATAGTTCTCTCAAGACTAATGTATTGCAGCCCGGTGTGGGAAACATACCAAAAAGGTTTCCCCAATAAGCTTGAGGGCGTCCAACGACACAAATTTTTAAGGCGATTAAGATGGCGGTGCAACCTCGACAGCGATGCGATCGCCCTACAGCCAATCTCCGCCCTGTTTGTAAAACAAAATGTCTCTGCCCTCCGCATACTTTGAAAGGCAGAAATGATTGACAAACTTTTTTGACATCCACTCCAACAGCCTACGTAGTGGTCACACTATTGTGCCAAAGGACACAGCTCGCACTGAGCACTTGGTGTATCTTCATTGTTGTAACCTGTGTCAACCCCTTTCAATAAAGGCGCTATTGAATATGTGTCGAGTGAGTTGCCGCGCCTTTTAGGTTGGGTTCCATTGCATGCTGTCCCGCGTTGTCTCTGGCTCGAGGTGATGGCACCAACTCTCGCTTTCATGATACCGGGACAGGTGTAGAGTGCTAGCCCCATACGCAGTTCGCTTTTTTTTCGGTTTCCTGAGCTTCTTCGGAACCCACTTCCCGCACACTTTCCGGTAACCCAATCTGTTCTGTAGCAACGCCCGCCCCCACCATAAGTGGCAACAACATTTGCTCCTCAATCGCTTAAGATGTTTGCTATGGGAACGCCATGGTGTCGTCAATTTGACGGATCACACAACCTGCTCCTTTGCCGTTATGCGTGCTACCTCACCGGACACTCTGTTCGCATTCCTAAATATCTCGCTACATTATCCTAAAGCGGCATATTTACATTTCAGGCGGTTTGGTTGCTCTAATGCCTTGTATGTTTTTGTTGAATTCTCGATATATATATATATATATATATATATATATATATACGTGATTTCTCTATGACTTTCTGTGAATTAGTTATTGTGGACTATCTCTAGTATCATCAGGAATTTAGGCGGTTCATCATGCCCCTTACCCGCCCGTGCGGCATCTATACATCAGCGCGCAACCACGGCTAGTTAGGTGCGAACGAACGGATCCTATGGAATGCATTCACCATGTGTACTACGATCTCGTTGGAGTGTCAAATGTGAATTAAAATCTACGGTAGCAATAACTCCTTTCGTACCTTATTACTCGTGTTGCCATATTTTGGAGGTGCTCTTTGGAGGTACCCTAGCCTTGAACCAGGCAAGAGTGTGGGCCTAGAACAGTTCCCCTTCAGCAGCAGCGAAACGGCAGTCGGTATTGTCAAAATGTTCATTTTTTAAAATTAAAATGCAGTTTAACATGACATGTTACATAAGGCTACATATTAACGCTGCGTAAAAAAGTTGTACACTGAAAATATATTAATAGCATTCGTGTTTGAACGCTAACTTTGAACGAAGGTGTAGGTAAAGGTATTTTCAATGTATGTCCCGATGTCCTGTGGTCGCTGGCTTCCGACTTTACGGCAACCGGAAGAGAAAACGAGGACAAGCAATCAAAGTGGCGATCACAACTAGACTAAACATTTTCAGGCAAAGTATGACCGAATGGTGGCTTCATAATGGTGCCATCAGAACCAAGCATCTGATATAGAGTCTTTGACCAGCGTCCAGCGCAGGCCCATCGTTTTGTGTCCTACAAGTAGCTCCTAATAATGCATTGGAAATACTAGGAAATCCCTTCTCGTCCTAAGTTTATAAACCTTGATCAACGCTTGCCATTTTGCATATCTAAGTACCTCAATGAAATTGCGCAATGCCAGCGCTTTTTTAATCAACGACATTTGATTGAGTTACACTCTAATGAATTCTACCGAATGCTCCAAAATGTGCTTGCTCGTTATATTGGTCGTCTTCCAACGACCTCCTTCTACTCTCATGCAGCAGCTATTCGGTTTGTCTATTTCTGCTGTCCATGTTTGGTCGCTTGACGTTACGTTACCCGCGCGCCTTGATCCGACCTGTATCTGGTACAGTATCTGGTCTCCCTGCTGCGGATACGCGACTCCTCAGATAAGCTAGAATAGATAGCGTAGCTAGGAGCTCTTCGGCTTTTGGCGGACGCCAGTGGAACCACTTTCGCTACTTCTGGACATGCTGCCGCGTTTGCTGCTGCTGTACGCATATGCATCTGCAACAAGGGCGAATCAAAAAGTTCTAATGAATATTTCTAAAAATAGAAAGACATTTATTTAAGCTTCCAACATGTTATTGTTAGTTTCAAAATTGCGTCCGCCTGCTGCAATGCACCTGTGCCATCTCCTTTACCACTCTTTAAAACATTCTCTTAAACGTGCCGGTCGGAATCGAGTTAAGTAGCAGCTGCAAATTTTTCTTTGCCTTCTTTGTAGCGTACGTACCTATAACGGGGCTCGCCCTAAGGAGTATCACTTCAGTGTAAAAATTTCTACTAACTATCGTCAGCAGGCAGTGGTGCCCGACCGGCTTCACGCATGCATAAATCACGCCAGTTAGTTTGCTCCGCATCCTCCAATTCTAAGTAACATTATCGACCACCACCCACCACTGGCTAGACGTGAAACTGCCGTAGCAAACAGAGACTAAACGCCAATCTTGTGGCGGTATACAAGTAAGATAATGGTGATAGCTCTCGAAGGTCGTTGATTCCCATTCCGTCTGTTCACCTCCCCCCGGTATGTATATATATATATATATATATATATACGCACACTATCACCCGGCATACATCTTGAATTATTAAAATGCGACTACTTTTACTACTTGTTGTGTTTCTGCTATTGTTTTATAGGCTCGAACAACAACAGCACCAGCAACAGCAATATCAGCAACAACAATAGCATCGAGCGCAGTGATACAGACTAATGCATGACGTGTTTCGACAGTGCATGTGGATTTACCTATTTACCTAGCTGACCCGCCTACGGCAAATGTGTCCAAGGTAGAGTGAAAAAAAAACTTAGCCAGCTTTTCTAATTGTTTTCTGCATTTTAGAATAATTATAGCAGGGTATTATAAGAATATGTTATAATATTCTAGCTATTATGGTTAGTATTGTCGTTATTGTTGTTCTTCTTATCATCATTATTCTTATGTAACAGTGACAATACCGCTGTCGATATCAGCAGCTCTAATCTTAGCAGCGAAGAGAGCTAACCTGCCACTGCGACGTTTGGCCGATTGTCAAACGTTCTAGAACAGAAAATGCAGAAATACAGACGTCTATCATCTTCAGCCCGACGAGTATGCGACTGAAGGCGGAAAACACCGACCGAACAGTTTCTCTGAACACTGCTCACGTTGCGAAGACGCCTGCGTAGCTGGTGACAGCGAAAAAAAATGGAATCTCTAGGGAGTTCGTGTTCATTTTTTTTATTCACTCAAAGGTGGGTTAAACAAGACACCCACAAACACTATTTGGAGACACAAGTCATCGGTCAAAACGCCGCAACGTTGTCGCCAACATTATCAGTTGTTCAATGCAGCCGTCTTCCAACGACAATGCCAATTCGAATTCCGAGTTGTTTTTAAAGGGTGGAAAATGCATTTACGCACACCTGCCGATATGATGGCGGGTAGTGTGGGGCTAAACGCACGGGCAGATAGTGCATGACTCACTCTAATTCGAGCGCACTACCCACTAAAAACCACCCCCCCCCCAGAACGCCCTCCTGATTCGGAATTGTGAACCATTACCTCGAGACCAGGAGGGGGAAGGGGAGACCAGGAGGAGGCGAGTTCCAAGTCTGAGGATATGAAAGGTCATCCGGGTTTAGTGGGTTTGGTTGCTTGGTCGCTGTTTTTGGCTGCCTGCGGACGCATGTTGTTGTTCCCGAAACCTCCCACAACAACACACAAAACAAAATGGCCACGACCTTGAGTTGGAAAGCTTTAGCTTCTTCGTAGTTCTCTAACTCGTGCTCGAATGTCGCTGACGCTGAGGTCACGCAGTACCGTTGTGCGCACGTGTTTCCGTTGCAGACGCCTCTTCTGCTGCTGCGATACCTCTGTCCCGCCATTGGCTGCTGTTCTCGCCGCTAAATCGCCGCTAAACTGGCGGCGGTCGATGAACAAACGTTTCGACCATCTCTCCAGACCGACTCCAGGTGGACGCTGCCGCCACCGACCACTGTCCGCGACCACGATCGAGTGAGCTCGGCACGACGAGGCTCAAAAGCCACTCAGTGACGCGGATGTGCGCACCCCTGCCTGGAGGGCGTGGATGGCTTTCGCTACAACGGGTAAATAAAAGTTAAACGTTGTAACAGCGCCACTTACCGTGCACAGCTACGATTAGGGCTGCTGTTGCTTTAAACGTAGCAGCAACTACTTCATTTACAGCTAGAACTACTTTATTTATTATATTATTATTATTATTATTATTATTATTATTATTATTATTGCTAGAATAGAACAGTGTTCATTAACTGAAGAAGCTTGATTTGGGGAGCTCTACTTTGAGCACTATTGAATACGGGTCCTTGATGTGGATTCGAACCCACACCCTTTCAAAGACCATATCTTAGACATGTGTGTTTCTATTCGCTTTTTTATCTCTTCTTTGCCCTTTCAGATTCATTGCCTAGCATTGTTTGAAGAAAAGTTAGTACTATGATAGTAAAGACTAAAAATCGCCTCGCTCTAGCAGCTTCTAGGGAATCTGTCATTCTAGCCGAATCTGTCATGATTGAATTTCATCAGCAGCTTAATACGCTAAACGTGCCGACCTTGGGATCATTGAGTTCGAGTGACCATAACTTTGGTTGCATACATCGACTATGCAGTACATGCTGCATGTTCAACCATGGCTTCTCTCCGGAGCCAAATTGCCCCAAATGATGATGCACGCATCGCAAATTTGAATCCATTGGCTCTCCAGCGTGCACGAAGAATCACAAGGACATACTACACTCCATACCAGTCGCGTATACAGAGATGTTTACTTAACGAGAAAGAGAGATGCTTACTTGAAATGCTTGCAAGTAGAATGTAGACAATAGATCATTTGTGGGCCGATTTGGCAGCCTCGGGTACTGTGTGGATTTGCCAAGATTACACAGATAGACATGTGCATACATATACGCGTACATAGGGAATAAATACACCTTAAATCATTACGTATTTGCTTCGAAGACGAATGTCAATCTCGTTTTCAATAAATTGTTAGTTTCAACAACATATCTGCATATGAAATTGAGATAGTAGTGCGACTATTTCTTCGAGCTTAATATTTCGTTTGACGTGTGCAGGACCGCGTACAGTTGACTGGCTGAGTGTTATTTTTGGAAAAAATGTTGGCGCAATGTACATACGTATGGTCTATAGTGTGGACAGGGAGAGAATGGATTATAATAAAATAGATCGCATTCAACACTCTGATTCTGATATTATCTTCTCCGAAATTTGTGTTGCGTAACCTTCTACGTCGCACGCGATACACTTCAGCTGGCATCGAGTTGTTACCTGTTAAGTAATGCCAAGAGTAGCTACGGTTATGTTACCTGTGTCAGTTGGGTCGGCGGTTTGAGAAGACTTTATATGGCGTTTTTAAGCTCATCGGAGGCTTGTGGGTGTAGACGTACTTGTAAACTTGACGCCAATCTGGCTATATAGTACTAAATTTGCTTAAATGAATATATATATATATATATATATATATATATAAAGAGAGAGAGACTGGCGCTTCTTCGCCTTTTTTTTCTACTACTACAACTAAAGTAATAGTGCTCTATAACTACCGCTGCCAAAATAACAGTGAGAGCGGTTCTTCTGACTGCATGCACTTTCAGTGTAATACTCAATTTTAAAACTAGCTTCAAACGCATATAAGTTAGTGCATTGTTAAGGTTTTCACATGTTAGGGTCTCCAAATAGCCTTTACGTCTAATTCAATCTTTATTTCAGACATCAGGTAGCCAAGCTTTGGTGAAAGTTGTTTTTGGCATTTCAACAAACACAGTCTTTTTTTTTAATAGTCTACTAAATATTATATGTGCCTCAAAGCCACTAGTTGTCTATATATATATATATATATATATATATATATATATCAGACAAAGCCGCTGCCTTCTCGCGGTTTGTGAGTAGTACAACAATACGTCAACCGTTAACGACACACTTGATTAAAACTACATCTTTCTGCTGTCGCTTCGAAAGCAAAACTTAGCCACTGCTTGTTTGAGTGGATTTTTTCTACAATAGAGACCCTTAAAAAACATTGCGTGGTCCGGAATAACGATGGGCGCAATAGCGATGGTGTGACGACCAAAGAATATAATTTTGCTATCAACAGTGCTATTGAGGCATCCGTATTAAACCACTTAAATATACATATGCGTATGTTGTGCCATTCGGAATGGACTCCATGATAACACATTCAAAATGCAAACATCAACATTTTGTCATTATTACACTCCGTTGTCAGGGTTGGCTTCCAAAACTCAGGGCTGATATCCTCGTTGTCGAATAACAAGTTCATTTTAAGACTATCCACCCTAGTAATTTAGTCCCGGTCACGCAAACCGTTGCACTGACGATTCTGTAAGCTCGGAATCGGAAGAAGTTCCTGTGTTGTAGAGGCATTGACAGATTCTATAACGGCAGTGACATCTAAGATCGACACAGAAATCTTGGGGGCCCTTATTGCGTTCGCTCACTGTCTGCTTCTGGCGCCATGCCGCAGCTTAGAGCGCCCCTTTAAAGCGTTTTTCGTACGAGTTGGGCGGCCCCTAAACCAAGTGGTACGCTGAATACGACATTGGCCACCAAAAAACTGCGGTATTAAAACCGGAACCATGGAAACCCGTCTGTAATCGTAAGGCCTCACGCCAAAGTCGTAGAAAATTGTTCAGCAGGCGCAGACACATGTAAAGGACTTGCTCAATGCGACATCCGATGAGGTGGCTCAAAGGCTGGCTATGATAGCTGAAAAGTTTCTTCGGGAGCAAAATCCAACAAAACCTGGGCCGACTCGCCGCCAAAAATGTCCGAAGGGCACAAGATGATGGTAGACGTCTTTTACCAGAGAACAACTGAAAAAAACAATTAAAGCGTACGATATCTTGATGGCTTCGACTCCTCCAGTTTAGAGCACTTGTCCTTCAAAAGAAAGTCTGGCATATAGCTTAAATTTATATTCTTTCCATTTTCTGAACATTTAACTATTATCGCTATTAGATATGCACGTGCTGCAATCGACACGGCATTAGGCCCAATAGTACTGGCTTGCGGCCAGGCAGAAAAAGCTCTTCAGAGAGGAATTCATTCTAGATACAAGTAAAGGCTCAATTTTCGAAATGCGTACACTTCTATCAGGAGAGACTATGGAGGCTGTTAAAGAATACGAGTATACAGCGAAACTTTTTCACATAACAGTGCAAACCTACCGGGAGCCGTCTGTGTTTCTGGTAAGCAAGCAAACAATTACCTTTTTGCCAACATTTGATTATCTCAATTGAACGCTGTTTTGACTCGACATAGGAGATATAATCGTGCTCCCGTAAATCGAGAGGTATTAACACTTGCGTAGAGAAGGCGGCCATCATGTGCGAATATCTACAACTGATTAGACCCCTTAGGGGAATGTTTGTGCTTCGCTAGTCGCAAGACACCACAATGTATTATATAAAATGTATTATATACTACTATATACGACTTTTGCATTAGGCCTGCTCTAAACATACGACGAGGTTATTATGAACGCCCTTCCAAAGCTATCCAACCTCGGCCCACAAACCCAGGAAAGAAATACTGCGTTAATTAATACACTGCCATCATTAATACTTTATCACTCTCTCACGTCGAACACAGAGAACAGGCAAATCTACACAAGCATTCCGACTTACAAGACTTGATCCTACGTTAAGCAGAACGCTAACCATGCATTTACCAGAAGGAGTAACTGTCTCAAACATTGCGAATCAGGAAACGAATGCCTGTCAATGCCAATCAATTGCGCCCGATGGCGCAGTCGCACAGTAGCTAGTGCGCAATACTTCCCTGAATTCTGCTGTGCTTGATTGCCGGTTTGGGAATATATTTCTTTGTTTGAACATTTCGGGAGTAAATATATGTATATTGCATTAGCAAACAAAATGTGACACGCATTGATGGCTGGCGAGCCTGGTTTTCGCGTTTGGCCACCCCACTCTTTTACAAGTATATATTGTTAAGAAGAAAACTCACACAAAAGTGCAAGATTTCTAAACGATGCCGAAGAAGTGTCACAAAAGGGCCAACAAAAACGAGTGAAATCGTTTTGCCAGAGAACAAAATTGCGTGGAAAATCCAAATAGGCAAAATCCAGAGAAACAGATCTGTCTGGCCCACTGTAGTACTTGCCTCCGGCGGGGTCCCAGGCATTACACACACACGTACCGAGGAGAGTCCGGCCATAGCGGTTAGAAAATATTTTTTTTTATCAATGACAACCCGAAGTCGAGAGACCCACTGACCTTTCGGAGTGAATCGCCATATTTGTCATAAATAAAAACAATTTGGTTACTACGGCAGAAACTGCGAGGAACGGAGACCGCTCTTCTCGGCAGGATGCTATCGGTAGATGCATTTATTGACGAACGTAGTACTATGTGTGGTTATACAAAATATGCGTGAATTAAATATTTGTCTATCACCTTTGGCATACCCAGTTGAGTCCGCGATTATATTCAAACACTTCGCGTTCTTCTCTCTGCTCTCCAAGCAGTTTCTGTCGCTGCTATGAACCGTCTGATATAGAATCTTACCGCAATATTTTATCGCAAATACATTAAATACATTCAACGTCAGACATGTGTTACTAGCTAGTTGCAGGATTGTTAGTAGCAGGTATACAATATATTTATAGATTTTAGTGTACAAACGCCCTCGGGCTCATACGCAGAGGCCATTTCGCAAACCAAGCAAACACATACAAGGTGCCATTAGCATCAGGTCACTGCTTCTCAACAATGATGTTATATCTAGCTTTGTTCAGCCAAGTTCAGGTAGGAAAAGTTCAAAGCATGTTTGCACAGGCCAAAACTGCCGGCTAAATGGCAACGCGCCTCCAAGCGTTGCCATTGATCCGGCGTAACTGTACAGCTTCTAACGGCCGCAGACATCCGCCCGCAAAAAATCGCATAGATCATCAAGGGGGGTGACTGGTTTCTGTTTTGGTCGCTGTTAGCTGTTGTTGGTCGGCGACCGTAGATCGAGCTGCTGTCATCATGGCTCTTCATCATGGCTCGTCGAGAACCTGAAGGCAACTCTGAAAGTGGGCCGCAACTCAAGCGACTGAAAGCGAAGATGCTTGCAGGCGTCCGTCTCGTTTTTTTGGTTGCCGACCGCGATTCGCTGGCGTCGTCGGGGCCGGGGCCAGGGCCACGGCAGCAGCAGCAGGAGGCGACAGTTGGAGCATGTTTTCCAACCACTTTTCAATCAGCACTTCCTTTGCAGACTTGCGCGGGAATCACCACTGTCACATGCTAGCGGCGGCGGCGGCGGCGACAGACCTCGGTTCTGCCGCTGCTGTCTGCCTAACGATGACGATCGCCGACGACGATGACGACTGGCGGAATAGTAACGGGAAGAGCGAGGTAAACAAACAATAGACAGAGCAATAATTCGCAGTTAACGACTGCACTACCAACAAGCAACAACAACAACAACTACAAAAACTACAATCACTATTACAAACAACAGTTGCAATGGCATCGAAGCAGCAAGCGGCGGCAGCAGCAGCACTCTCCACAGTAATAACGTCATAAACATCGTCCCGACATTATCACTGACAACAACAACGACAATGGCAACGGAAACAACAACGGCAACGGAACAACAACAACAACAATACAACACCAGCATAACAACAACAACAACAACAACAACAACGGAAAACAACATAAACAACAACAGGTCAACAGTAATATTAAAATAGCAGCAAATCCTTCGTGTGACAACAAACACTGCATTGATGACCGTCTTCAAAGAAGCTTCTACTTGAGTAGTCGAAACTATTAGTTATGTACTTATTCGGTAAGACCTTCGTTTCTTAGCATTTGATCACTCTGATTCAAGTGAATGGTGGCGTTTGCGATATGATATAGCCATATTCTGCAGGTCGGACACATGTCGCATATTTCTGACAAATGACACACTGATGACTCTGCCTGCCTCGAGAACTTCGAAGCCCGTACGATGCGCACAATAGAAATGCGTGCATCTCGGCTATAGACAACTGACAAAGTTGTTAGTAAACACCCCCCGAAGCACTTGGCGTGATCTTTGATCGACCCTTGAAACTGCTTCTTTCACAGCAAAACAGACGTCGGTAGCTTGGTCTATAATTCACGATAACCCCCAATGATAAGAAACCTGATTATGTTACGTAACCCCTAGAATCGTCTGTTAGTGTGGGGTATTCACAAATGTGAATTTAAAAATCGAGTATTGTGAATGAGTCACAGAAGATGGATTGTGACACATTCTGGAGACCTGAACACAGGCTACTTGGAAGTAAGGTATTGATGTCTATTGTGAGTCGAACGTCAGCTCGACGAACGAAAAATATTGTGTCAATTTGAAACAATTAAAAAGGCTGTGATCGGTATGTTTTCGTTGAGAGTTACAAAACTTTTGCGTGGGAGTCATTTGTAAAAAAAAACATCAGATAAAATTAGTGCTTATTATGATACATTATTATTCTGGCGCCAGCGATGACAACGATATATATATATATATATATATAATTGTGTTTTAGGAGGGCTCCCTACAAAATCTATTCGGAATCAGAGACCTTTATTATAACGGCTTTTTCCTACATGGCGGCTGGTTACATACATAGGCTTCTCCACTTTAGTCCTTAGTGCTGCTGCGCTGGCATTTTTGCATATATATATATATATATATATATATATATATATATATATATATATGGTAACAGAGAGAAGAGTGGGAGGTTTTTCTATTTAGGACATTTACGGCTTTCGAGCTTTACTTCGTATACTATATATAAGAAGTTTCTTAAACGATTTGATGATTTTCTAAGCAAAACTAACAGATGTTAACTGTTAATGCAGGAAAACTTTACTCGAGGAAACTTGGTGAATGCGAAAATAACGAATCGGGTCGTCGTCGTTTGACGCTAAGCTGTTTGCCTAAGACCGACGCCGTGACGATTCATTGCAACTGTTGTGACCCCGCATTCTTCCACGCTGCGGTGAACATCTGCGCATGAGAGCCACTGAAGTAGCGTGGAAAAAGAATGCCATAAATAATCATTGTTACAGGTACATTTTATACCATGAATAGGTGGCATTAAGGATATCTGCGATGGAAGCACGCAATACAACCATGATAATAAAAAAAAACTATGTATGAACAGGGTGGAGCGTAAACTCTAAAAAAAGTCAAAGCCATGCACAGGAAAAGTTTATGACTTGTTCAAAATATTGTGGTTTATTGACATTGACAGCAGACCCTTCTTTATGCACACGCACAAATTTGCATTTACATTGGCCATCTTTCTCGGCCACAGACTTCCTAAAGCGCTTGATCACTCTATCTACTGTACGGCGCAGGTAGGTTCCATCGAGTTCATCCCATACCTGCAGAATAGCTTGCCTGAGTTGGTCCTGATGTTAGTCGTGTGTGCGCCCAACCTTGGCCTTCAAGATCCGCCCCCACTTCCCCCACACAGCGTAATACATTAAGTTGACATCTGAACTTCTTGCAGGCCATCAAGCCTCGTCAGTGAGTTCAGGAACGCTATTTTTTACAGATGCTGCGGTGTGAGCCGGCACAGCGTCTTACTGGAATATCCAGTGGACTCCATCAAAGTAACTCTGCGCTCAGGGATGAAAGACGTTCTTGACCCGTCAGGCCATAACACCTCTAGGTGGCATGCAGACTAAGGCAATTTAACATATCTTTGCAAGAACACTGAATGAAATAGAGAAACCGGCTTTTTAAGAGTTAGATAAACGCTGTTAGAAGTTAGCTGAGTTGACGTGTGTATGTCCTGAGATGTGGGATAATTACATTAATAGGATATTGGTATTGGCATTTATCAGGCGTTGCCTTCACCATTTTCGCAACGCTGCTCTCACAGCTACAATAGTCATTCATCTCTAGTCACCATGCACAGGATAGAAGTATTAATTCAGTATCCTGCAACGTCTAGTCATCAGATGGTTGTTCAAGAATAGCGGGTGCTGCAAGTCTGCTCCTGCCAGTGGTTTGAGCACGACGGAATCTCGGTCCCTGTACGCGTACCTTCCTGTGTCTATCCAAACTACGAGATCTATAGCACGCAGTACATCTTGACCAGATGGGCACCATTCAAGCAAAATTCCCTGCTGTCATATATTGGGAAGTGAGCTTTACCTTGTCATGGACATGCCCTTTCCTGCGAAAAACTCTCCTTTGACTCGTGGGCGGCGTCTTTGAAGCGCGGAGGTGCAAAATTGGTGCAATTCCTAAACTTTGTGTAGCACGTTTGCTGAGCTCAGTGGATCGTGAGAGGCATTTTCGATTCACGTGCACTGAGATCGACCACAGCCGTTTTCAAATGTTTTTGTTGATGCCCAAAAGAGAGGATCACATTAGGGTCCATTTGTTTATCCGCGATTAGACTGTTCATTACTCTCTCTCTCTCTCTCTCTCTCTCTCTCTCTCTATATATATATATATATATATATATATATAATATATATGAACGTAACACACCTAGGCGTATGTATACATACATGACGTATGTATGTACACACCTACGCGACGCCTGTTTGAAAATGATTTTGCGTCCGCGTGAAGGACGCAAACACGTTTCGTTTCGCAATTCATAAGAATGCATGACACTCTCGTACAAGCGTATACTATATGCAGGGGTAAAAATACTAAGACATACGTGTATACGTGACGCATGTGTATACCTGCCTTAATTTGTGCTTGCGTGACATACCTGTAAATTTACGTGATTCGCAATCAGCGTGACGGTGACTAGTTCATGGAGGCACTGTTAGTAGTGTGTCGTTGTTAGTGTGTGGCTTGGCTCTTCTGACCAGTGGCGTCGGCGGCGTATGAACGGAACCTCGTTGTTTCGCCGCCTTCTTCGTCACCGCCTTGTTGTTATTATTTCCGTTGTTGTTGTTACCGTTGTTGATGGCGTTGTTGTTGTTGATGGCGTTGTTGTTGGTGGTGTTGTTGTTGTTGGTGTTGTCGTTGTTGTTGCCGTTTTTGTTGTTGCTGCTGCTGTTTCTGTTGTTCTTGTTACCGTTGTTGATGTTGTTGTTACGACCGGTCGTCTGTTTTGACAGTTTTTGTCAATTGCGGCTATGGCTGTCGAGTCGTCGTTGCCATCAGCCCATTCAGCTTCGGCATACTCGGTCGTGATGAACTCCTGTCGCCGACTGGGTCAGACTACCCCAGCTCGTCGGCCCAAACCGAGAAAGGGTTCCGACACTACTGCAGTTCGACTTCACTTCTGGCATCCACTCGCACTCAGGTCAGACGAAGAGGAAGAAGGAAGACGCCGATCCAATACTCACCAGTACCCAGTCGTTGCTGTGTTTTGTCGCTGTTGTTATTGTTGTTGTCCTTGCTATAGCCACCATTGTTGTTGTTCCCGTTCTCGTTCCTGCCATTGCCTGAGCTTTACGTTGTGTGCACTGAGGGTCGAGCTATCGCCGATAGCTGCGCTATTATTGCTGGAAGGCTCGCCTCGTCTCCACTCGGATCATTATCATCGACATCATCACAATCAAGGATAGTTGTAACGCGTGACATTAACCACAAAAGTAACTGCCGCCAGCCATTATTTGGGTCATGCGTCTCGAAAGAAAAAAGAAACCCTATTCGTGCCGGCAAGACGGCAAGACCTTGTCACGTAGCGCCTTAGATTGCGAATATAGATCCGATCCGGATAGTAGCAATCCATAACCACATATGCGTATGTTGTAGTGTTCTACCACGTTCAGTATAAAATTGTACTCTTTATATGAGCGTCTACGTGATGCCCTACATTATGCATTCGACGTTCGTTACGCCTACACTCACTAGCCTTCAGGGGCATGCATGATCCTTGACCGCTAACGTCTCGGATACAATAATCGGATTGTGGAACAGATCGGCTTCAGTTAAGCGTGGCAGGCCGCATTTCACTTCTGTCTATACTATACTATTACCGTGTCTACCTCGTGTTGCGTTTTTATTGCTTGGGTATATTTGTTAAAATGTCTACCAGACATATGCTTTTTTTTTTTGTTCTGGGAGGTTTCGGGAATGCATGATGCACATGCGCCACTAGCAGCCTGCGTGACTAGTGTGAGACTCGCAAACCCACTAAACCCGGATTCCTCCCCACCCCCCCAGGCTCGGTATTACTTTGGCATTACATCGAAGCCGTGGGAGAGGCGTCTCTGCCGTTCTCCTTCAATCAGCTCTATCCCTGACTATCGTCCCGCATGTCTACCTGCGGTTGGATAGGGGGATGCCATTTGGTAATCCGTCCTGTGAGGGTGCGTCGAGACCATGAGGGCCTGGCTGCTCCCCACCCCCTCCCCCCTCCCTCGGCTCCTCGTCTCGACCACTCTCCCGAGAGACCCGCTCAAACCTCTCCCGACATATGCTTAGATAAACACAACTGGTCGCTTACAGGTATTACTGAACTTTAGCACATGTGACTTGATCTAAGAGAAGATCTCGCCTCTGCCCTGATAGGAACCGACATTGGTGCATTATGTGTTATGGTAGTTGTTGTTGTTATGGTTGACATGGTGGATCTAATCAGTCAATCGATTAATTAATGTAAACATAACGATAGCCTGGCAGGAGCTAGAATTGCAAGTTCTGGAAAGCATCTCCCACCAAGTCTAGGCCTCACTGTCGCAGGCTGGATGTACGAGGGCGTACACGGCAAACATCGACCAAATAGTTGGAAGGTCCCCAGCGCCATGTGCGTTTACTGTGGCGATAGATCAGACGATAGCCCTTGTTCTGAGGACTGTTCTGAGGTGCCCTGCATGGGCGGAGTAGCGTGCACCTCTACCTTTTTTAATGAAGACACCAGCTTTGAACCTACATAACCTCTGCAAAGCAAAACTCTCGTACTCAAACACCATATCCGAAGTTTTAAAAGCCATACTACAAGAAAAATTTGGGTTAACCCCTAAAGTGCTCCTCTTTCCGTGGCTCCCGAGGGAACACACCAGCAGAAGTCGCCCCCCCACCCCTCACTGTTTAAGGAAATCAAGCTGGCCCCAGTCAGGTCGGGAGATGGGGACATGGCCGGTTTTTAGTGGGCTGGAGCCCCGCACTACAAGCCCAAGCTTGCAGGTAGCTTCATTGCCGTGGTGACCGTGTGTGCAACCGCAGTTCCCAGTTAGTCTTTTAAAAAAGATGGACCCTGGACCCGCTTTACCGCGTTGCGCAATGTTAGGAAAATATTACGTATCTTCTCTTTACGATTCCGGGGAGAAACAGAATGTCGGCCCAAGGTTAAAGCCTGCACGCCCTTAACAGCTAAAAAATCTCGCCTCGCACGGCCTCTTGAAAAGGAGCTTCCTCTTGAAGAGCTAGCAGTGAGGTGAGCACTGCATCGCCAGGCTCATGGAAATCTTTACTCCTGTTTTTCTAGTGTATTGTGACTTGATTTGAAGGAAGACTTCGCCCCTGCTCTGATGGAAACGGAGATTGAAGCAAATTGCGTTATGGTGGTTGTTATTGTGTGGTTGGCAATTGTTATGCGCTGATCTAATCAGTCAAGCGGTTAATATACGTATATATAACAATAGCAAAATCCAAGAGTTAAACCAGAGCCTTATCGCAGATTTAGGTTTTAGCCTGGCAGGGGCTTCTTCGAATTCTAGGAAGAGCATTTTCAAGTTAGTCTTCTAAAAAAAGCTGGATCTCTGAACTCGCGCCGACATTTCCAATCTGAGAGGGTGAATGGACAGCAAGACGAGTAGCACTTCTACACGCTGAACCAATTCCTGACGCGTTGCGCAATGTTAGGAAAATATTACGTATAATAGCTTCGTATTGAAGAGCTAGCAGATAATGCTGGCGTGCTGAAAAGACCCTTAGAGATAGAGTATTGTTAAGAATGATACCACGCTTGATATTGAGCAAAAGTACCCACTACAATTCGATTCATGCGCTATGCGTACGCAAGGTGGATAGTACGCAGTAGTTAAGATTACGTGAGTTGAACGACAAGCCTCTTAAGCCCAGGCGCTCACAGATTAAGTGTGGCGTTTATTATTTAGAGTGCACTGGAGCCTTGGCTTACAATGGAACAGCGTCACGACTAATTGCAAAATCATTCCATACCCAGTTACTTACGATGACACAATCTTTCCCTTTCCCTGCTGCTTATGACTTATATCATGCTTTTTATCGATTTTAGTCTGTCAATATTAAGTTTACTGTCCCTACTAACATACACGTTTTGTCATCGAAAAGGAAAGCTTAGCACACGGATATTGCCAAATGAGTATGAGGTGAGCCCCTAAAGGTATGAACAAGAGATCGTTTATACTTAAAGGTTTCATTATTATCGTTACTATTAACTCCGGTGCGGCGCAGACTCTTCAAAAACAACCCTTCTTAAGATATACAGATTGAAATGAAGGATGTAGTGAATAATTGAAAGGAAAAAAAAATATATATATATATATATCTCACTAAACCGTTACTCTATCACAATTTCACTTTTATTAAATAGTTGCAACGCTCTTGTAAATATAATTAGCAGCTTCTTTATTACCAGCGTTGCCTTTGAAGGTTACCAAGCATTTGTGATGCTTAGCTGCAAGACGAGGCACTATTGCAGAATACGCCGTGATTCTGGCCGCGGTCCAAAGCTGGCCGGCCTTGTGCCAAGGCCCATATGGTAGTTGGCTTCTATAGGCTTATATAACATATATATACTGCGGCGCGATACGTTCGGCACAGAATACTGTATTTACCGCGGGCCTAGACGAACCCGTTGAGGACCAATGATACAGAAGAATATTGGATGGAGGCCGATATACTTATATGCATTTCTGGGCTACCGTATATATATATATATATATGTGTGTATATATACATATATATACACGTAAAATATATTTTAGGTTCTCTTAGAACCATGCAATATATATATATATATATATATATATATATGACGTGTCTAGGTTATCTTCTGAGAAACGCTCAATATGAACCAGTTCTGAATGTTTCAGCTGGTGTAATGCCAATGGTTGCAATGAATGCTGCGAGTGATAAATACCAATAACAATTCAGTGCAGTAATTTCGTAGGCACGCATTTTTAAAGGACGTTTGTCGTGTCATCGGGACGACTGCTATTATCCTTATGAAGTTCCGTCTTGCTGATAACGTCGTCGTTCAAGACCTGAAGGATGGCAATCAAATGAGTCTGCCCTAATAGCAGACTCCGAGCTGATTCGTTCTGACCCACACAAAGTTGTAGGCTATCCCTCGATTTACCTCTAGCCTGAGTATACTAGTAAAAAAATAATGCTTGTGCACGCTCGGTATGAATCATCTAGGCAGTAACAGTAGGTCGGCAGTGGTAATAATAATAGTACTTGTAATAATAGTACTGGTAGTTATTATGATATATATATATATATATATATATATATATATACATATAAATATAAATATATAAGTATATACATTTCAATGATATAGTGATGCGCACACACCGAATCTAAAGCATTGTTTGGCGGCGGAAAAGGATTGATGATTATGAGATTAGGCGTAGCCGTGTGTGCGTAGAGCAATCTCTCCATCTACGCGGTGGACGATCGGTGTAAGCGGCGTCATGCAAAAGTGCAAAACTTAAAAGGAAATGATCGTACTACTGACGCGGCGATAAGCGAACGGGAATGCCGGTGGTGGTGGTGACGAAGATGATGACGACGACGACGATGACGACGGTCTGTTTTCCTGTATGATGATCTAGCTTCGGCACAACGAGTGACAGCCCGGGACACAGGACATTAGACACGAGAGGCCGGAAGAATACTTAGACCGTTTCTGGCACGCCACCTCCTGGTGCAACCTGGTCGCGCTGCCGTTCTTGATGATCTGATTGTGCCAGCAAGCAAGCAGATCTGGCCGCGCAGAACAGGCAGCATGACAGGCCCTGTGAGGACTAGCCGAGACTTGAACCGCTTGCTCCGGTTCGGCCCGGGTCGGGGACGACCCTTGCTTCGATCGAGGTTGTCGGCGGCGGCGGCGGCGCTCTTCAGTCGACATCATCGGTCTTCTTGAGCTTTATCGTAGTTTGATTCGGATCTTGGTGTTTGTTGTTCGTGGTGGCGATCATCGGCGGCCATGGCGCCACGGTCGGCCGTATGGGGCTTGCCTACAGGCAAATGGAAGGCTTACACTTTGTGGTGTGTTATGCCCTTTAAGCTAGCAAACGACGCAGCAACACAACCGACAGTGCATTGATCCATCTACCCGTCCATCCATCCAGCCAACCATTCAAACCACACTCTCACTTCACGGCGAAGAGTGAAAGGTAAAATAGACTGCTTTCAGCAAGCAGCTGCCGCCTGTTACAACAGAAACAACACAACAGAAGATGACGTGGGGGTTGGGTTGGGGTTGGGGTGGTGGCGATGAGGGGCTGGGCTCGGCAGCGGTGGGGGGAGACAAGGATTTTCTGGTAATAGTTGTTGTTGTTTTTGTTAAACTGTTAGAAAAGTCTGCATACCTGCCTGGCCGCGCGCCCGCGTGCCGTCATCGTAAGGACGGACGGACGGACTGCCCGACCGACCGACGGAACCGACCGGTGAACCGCCGTCGGCTTTTGCCTTTCCTTCTCGTCTTGCTGCGGTTGCTTTTGCTTGCGATGAGCGGTGGTCGTCGGCTGGTGGTCACGGTGTTCTGCTGCTCGTTGAGCGATTACCAAGCGTCAACAGTCTCTGCTGCTGCTGATGCTGCTGCTGCAACAGCCCCGCTTCTGTCAGATGCCGCCGCCACCGCCACCGGCGTTGCACTTCTGCACTAGCTGCCCCCTCGCGTCCCGCTTCGCAGCAGCGCGACTCCTCGCGACACGGAAACACGGCGCCCACGACGAGTGGAATTCTGGCCCAGTGTGGGGTTCGGACTGTTTGGTCTGGCTAGCCGACAACCCCATCCCCAGCCCCCCCCCCCCCCGCGCGGTTGTCATTTTGTTGGCTGGGCTGTCAGTCCAGTACCACTTCAGTTCGTTCGTCGCCAGTCAGGTATTCATCAGACAGCCAATAAGATGCGCTCGTGCTGAGTGATTGTGTAGTTCATTGCATTCCTACAGGTAGATACGGTGCGTCGGCGGCTGCTACTGCTGTTGTTGTTGTTGCTGTTGTTGCTTCGGCTTATAATGATGACCCCAACGACGAGATTTGTAATGATTATATTGCTGCTGTTGCCGTTGTTGTTGATGTTGTTGTTGTTGTTGCTGTTGCTGCTGCTGTTATTGTTGTTGTTGCTGCTGCTGCTGTTAATGTTTCTGCCAGCTTCACTTTCGTTGATTTGCGGTAGACACTTGTTTGTGATAGGGCAATCCGGAATATCTCTATATATCTCTATAAATCAATACTGAATAAACATGCACAAAGTATTACATAGACGTACAACACAGTCACAGATATACACAAACCGGCCTACCCGAAAAACATATTTATACATATATATATATATATATATATATATATATATATATATATATAACGTATCAGTCGTTGTCTTATTGACGTGCTCCCTTATAGGCGAAATCTACCACAATATATGTCAAGGTCATAGCTCGTTTTAAAATACTTATTGTGGTTCTTTCATACCTTTCAGCATGTATTCTTCATCTAATTTGAACTCATAAAATTCAACCACGCAGAAATACGTTAACTAGTATTAGTCGAGTCTTGCCGAATAAAGTACCGCCAATTTACATCGAAATCTCACCGGCTACTCCCCCTCTAACAATCCCTCTTTACATATTTAACATAATATGTCGTCCAACGGCGTACGTCTTATAGGCAATGCGTACAAATTTAAGCAGTATCAGTTATAATATATATATATAGATATATATATGATACATATATATATATATATATAGATATATAGTAGATATATATATAGATATACATAGATATATATATATATATATATATATATATATATATATATATATATATATATAAATGTTGTATATATATTATGCCTTATAATACACCAAACACGAGTATCTGCATATGTGAAATGTAACCACAAATGTATCACGACAGTAGTTTCGTTTGCGTGGTGTCAATATTCCTGCTTACAAGTACAAAGTATTGTTTTCTGCATTTCCGTTCCATGTCCCGCTCCGTTTTTGGAGCTACTCCTTTTGACAGCACGCAGACTAGAAGGTGCTGTGTTAATATGAGCCTCAATCTGACAACCCTCAATTGACCCTCAAAATCACCTCCCGTTATCTGGAAGCTAACGCTGTGCCAGCCAATATGCGCACAGATGCGCACCTCGTTACAGCTTGTTAGCAACAGCAGCAGCAACAGCAATATAAAGCTGCGAAGATACGAGATACGCAGGGATTTCGTCCGCCCTTGGCCAATGCGCGAGGATGTACACAAGAGAAGCCAGACAAGGATACAGATAGGCACCTACGGCAGACTACAGGGCATCTGCGTTCACCCTGCTCGGCTGTGGCTGTGCGGCGAAACGGTCATGCGATCTTGACCTTTCGCCTGATCTTGACAGTACGTTGCGTTCTGTGAACAGAGCGGGCAAAGGCCGCCCATTTTTCCTGGCTGACCAAGCAAGCATTCGAGGCCTGTGATCATCTCTGTCGTCCGCTACTCGCCCAGCACAATGACCACCAAGCAGCAGCAGCAGGAGCAGCATCAGCATAATCGCGAATCGAAACGGTAACAACATCGGAGGAGCAGAACGCGTTCGTCCGCATCGTTGTCCTTTCGACTATCACAAACGTTATCCGCTTTCACCTGTACCAAGAGAGTCCAGAGAGCTAGAATTAAACACTTTTTAAGAATGTTGTTTTTAATTCTAGACTACTTCCTCCGTTCCCTACGGGCTTGGAACTCACCGTGAGGTACAGCTTCACCACCGGCACCGAGGGCCGACCATGTTGAGATGTATCCAGGGGTTTCCTGAACACTCCTTGTGGCAGCATGACCGTGGCAGGCTCTCAGCGGTATGGCCTACCATCTATTTTCAATGAACATCGCTCAAAGAAAATTTCCGATCAACAACACGGATCGAACCGGCGACACCCTGGTAGATGACAGCCATCACAAGCGCACTAGCAGTCCCCTTGACTAGAATTAAACATTTTTTGAGGAGGTTGTTTTTAATTCTAGACTATTCCTCCGCCCCCAACGGGCTTGGAACTCAACCTGAGGTATATGTTCAAAGCCCCGAGGGCCGGACATAAGGTTTCCTTAACAGTCCTTGTGGCAGCATGGCCGCTGACACTCAGCGGTATGGTTAATCATCTAATCTCAATGAGGATGGCTCAAAGAAAATTAGATCAACAACAGCGTTCGAACCGGGGACCGGTAGCTGACAACCATGACTAGCGCACTAGTCCCCTAGACCACGCCGCCACAGTCCCCTAGACTACGCCACTACAATCCAGAGATCAGGGACCAACTGTGTGGTGTGTCGACCGATCTATTTCGGTCGCTTGCGTTCTTCTGTGGTCAGAAATCTGTCCGTTCCTGCCGCAGCAGCAGCGTCATCCCACGGTATCATGCCGGTTCGCAGTCCAACGAAAGTTGGCGTCGAAACCGTTTTACTTGGATCTACCGATACCGACCCAAAGCGCGAGCACCATATTACTACTATGACTATCTTCGCGAGCGCATGATATTACCACTATTACCACTACTCCTACTAATATTACTGCTACTACTACTACTACTATTACTACCGCACTATTACGTTTAATATTACTATTTCCACTTCTGAATGAAACTGGCACCGCTGACGTAACACCAGGCTTGCTTGCCGTCTAACTGCGGTTAGGTGAGCGAAGTACGCCGCGAATGCTTCCGTCTGTCTGTCTGTCGGCAGACCGCCTGTCCAAGCCCAGAGACTTCACGAGTGTTTTCATCAACAAAGCGAAGCCGCCATCATCTGTGGCTGCATTCGCATTCAGATGAGCACCACGCCACAGCGCATCATCACCCGCCACCGCCGCCGCCAAAAGTATCGTAAGATGTCTAAGGAGATTACTCGGCTACGCCCGAAAGACGCATTCTTTATTATTATTCAATACGTATTCGTCTCACTGACTTGATTGGTCAAGCGCACGCGTTTGTGCCAGAAGAAGAACACGTGGCTAACTAATGCTATATCTATATATATATATATATATATAAGGGCTTTATCAGTCAATAAGTAGGCACATCAGCCGAAGGTATGCAACACAAACAAGCACGTGTGTCTCAACCATGACAAAACTCGTTAGTGAGAAGCCATCGTTAGAACAAGGGCTTGCTGAAGTTTTACGTTAGTAGTTTAACGACTATAAATGACTAATGACCCTACAAATCGACGGAGCAGCGTGAAAATAAAACATTGCAGGAAATAGTAATACTTCGAATGATTTTAAAGCCCAGCATTGCAACCTTCAACAGGCAGAAGGAGTCAATTGGGATGAGAGTATGGGCATTATTGAGATCAATGACGGAGTATCTGCATCTCCTGCTAAATATAGCTCTTAGAGCATCGTTTTTGCATGATTTTTTTCATTTGCATTATTATTTATAGCACGATGTAGATTAACCTTAACCTCAATCCTCCAATGGTGAATAATTTGGGTTTGTAGACCAAGATCAGACCTTCGAGATCATGATTCGTGCAATAGAGAGCTGACAACTACGACATAGCATTTGGGCTTGATGTAATATAAATGCGTACGCCAGCTCGTGCAGTATATATGCGGTCTCTGCTGGGGTTAATTCTCTTCCTGCTAAGAAGTTTCTTGTTGAGGTGCAGCTTAAGCTGAGAAGCATGGTATACAATAGCATCTTGCTGGCTTATATATATATATATATATATATATACATGTGTGTGCATTATAGGGCGATTTGATCAACGATGACGATTATTCTTCCGCCGCAGCAGCAGCAGCTAGCCGTATTGTTGACTTGACAATGTTATTGCTACCTGCCATCTTTGTGACTGGTGGCCTGGCCTACATATGGTTGACTGGCTGGCTGGATCTATCTCGACGGCGGACGAATTGTTGTTGTGCCGTCGAATTCGCACAAATTCGACACAAGACACAAGTGCGCTTCTGTTCGGAGTCTTGCCTGCCCGGAACGGGCATTGATGGCGCTCTTCCGTCAGGCGGAAAGACGAAACGAAAGCTAAAATCAGTGGTGACCGTCACGATTGGCAAGCTCGACGCAGCAGTGGCAGTGGCCAGGCTCTGCTCCCCCCACACACGCGCCGGACGAGCCGCCGGATGACAGGCCGCATCTCGGGCCAGATGTCAGCGTGCCAGCCAGGCAACCAGAGGTTTGCCGACGAAGAGTTTAGCGGGTTGGCGCTCGCAGCCATGGCTAACTGACTCACTGACTGTCTGCTTGTCGAGCCCGGTGGCGTGGTGGCTTAACCTGTCTGCGTCTCGCAACCGGAGGAGAAGGAGACACATAGCAGGTGTGCGGGTTCGAGCCCCACCGTTGCACCGATTTGTATTTATGGGGCATGTCCGTCTATAGAGCAGTCTGTGAAAAACAGTTCCGTGGACGTTAGATCTTGCCCTGAGGGTCAGTCCGAAAACTTTACTTAGTAGTAGTTAGTAGTAGTAGAAGCAGTAATAGAATCAGTAGTGTCGAGCCCGGTGGGAGCGTGGTGCATTCGCGTGCGCCTTGCGACCGGAGGAGACACATGGCAGGTGCGCGGGTTCGAGCCCCACCGTTGCACACTTGTGCTATTTATGGGGGTCCGTGTATGAATGAGCAATGTGAAAAACAGTTCCGTGGACGTTAAATCTTGGCTGAGGGTCAGCCCGAAAAACGTTACTTTATGACTGTCTGCCTGTGTTTCATCCGTGGCAACAACGACCTGGAGGTAGCCGTGGAGACGACGAAGCGTGATCGTCTATGCCTGGCTTGTTAGCGGCTGGTTCTCTTGTGGCTTCTTCGACTTTCGCTGTCGTTTGCTACCGCCTGCGCGAGACATCTCAGCCTTTGCTTACTACTGCAGCCACTACTGTAGCTGCTACTAATTCTATTACTAAAAAAATGTATTTTATTGCTGCTTCTACTACTACTACTACTACAACTACTTAAGCTAAAGTTTTCGGGCTGACTCTTAGCCAAGATTTAACGTCCACGGGACTGCTTTTCGCCTCATTGCTTCATAGCCGGACCCGCATAAGCACAAATGTGTAACGGTGGGGCTCAAACCCGTGCACCTATGTGTCGTCTCCACCGGTCGCGAGGCGCACGCGAATGCACCCACCACGCCCCCACCGGGCTCAACACTACTGATTCTATTACTGCTTCTACTACTACTAACTAAAACTACTACTACTACTACTACTACTACTACTACTATTGCTACTACTACGATTCCAACGACAGCTTCTGATTAGCTTGTTAGTTCTGCCAATCGAAGAAAAGCGCTCTATCCATAAGCTCCTACGCACATCTTGACGCCTTGCAGCCAGCTGCTTCTCCCGCTATGCGGCATAGCGACAGCTGCTTAACTGGCGTCGCTCGCGTGAGAGTGGTCGGTGTCAATGTACGATTAGTGTACACAGTTGTACAGTTTTGCTACTACGACTACTTTTACCTCTGCTGCTGTTTTACTACGACTATTGCTGTTGCTGCTGCTGCTGTTGTTGCTGCTAGTAGTGCCCTTGTTGCGGGGTACTTTGAGTTGTTGTTGTTGTTGTTGTCATCACCAAACACGTTTGTCTGTGATGTTCACGTTTAATCTGTCTGCGCTCGCCGGTCACGGCGGTGATGACAGGATAGGCAGTAGCGTAGTAGTAGTAGTAGTAGTAGTAGTGGTAGTAGTTTACCTCCTCCTCCCACATTTCAGCTTCAACGGTGCCATGGGCCGGAGGAATTGAACTGGTAGACGACGACGACGACGTCTCCTCCGGTTGGTCGTGCGTCGTCGCCAATGTAGGCCAAACGCTAGCTGTCAAACACAGCTTGCTGGAGACTTATGCGCCGTAGCCCCCCCCCCCCCCCCCGGACCCCCGCCAACTGGCTGGTTTTGCAGGTTGCTGTTATTTCTGATGCCATTTGCCATTTGTTCTATGTTCAGCGAGAAGACGAAGAAGAAGATGAACGGGAGCGTTGCAACTGCAATAACAACACACTAAAAAGTAAAAACAATGACAAACAACGACGAGTAACCAACGGACGACGAAAACAATAGCAACAACAAAAACAGCGAACGACGATAACAACAACAATGACAACAACAACAACAACAACGACAACGACAACGACAACGACAACGACAACAACAACAACAACAACAACAACAACAACAACAACAACAACAACAATAACAACAACAACAACAACAACAACAACAACAACAACAACAACAACAACAACAACAACAACAACAACAACAACAACAACAACAACAACAACAACAACAACAACAACAACAACAACAACAACAACAACACAACAACAACAACAACGACGACGACGACGACGACGACGACGACAACAACAACAACAATAACAACAACAATGACGACAACTACAACAACATTGGATGCCACCGTTTTACGGTACTGTACTGCGTTACGTTCTGTTTATCGTCTAGTCAATCGCCAGGTTCGACGGTCTCAATTTGACGCGAGTTCTTAGCTAGAAGAATTAAACTTGTTACAACGACTACGCGCGTCAAGAAATCGTCCTCAATTTGTTTTTGCCGGCAGGATCAGTACTTTTCTTAGAAACGAGTCTGTCGAAACTGAAATGACGGATAGCAAAAAGGCGCAACAAAAGCTGCATCTTCAAAACGGTGATTTCTGCGTCAAGTCAATCGCCAACGATCAATCGCCACGTGTTATCTCTCGTTGGGTTACTCGACTGCATGACAGAGCACTCTTCGAATTGCCAGGTTTGCTCACATTATTTATCTTTTGCATTATAGTGTGTGATGATTTTCGAAAGACGTTTGTGTATAAATAAGTAGGGTTCGTCTTATTGTTGCTACTGCTGCGTCTGCTGTCGTTGTTGTTGTCGCCGTCTATGTCGTTTCTAATATAACGTACTATTTTAGCATGTACGTAACTCAACGGCGCTTAGCCGAAGCAAGTAGGCCTGCCGGCTAATGCAATTTTTCTTACTCACCCTAGAAATTTAAACGTCGGCATTATGAGAACTTATTTAAGAAGCAGAGTATATATATATATATATATATATAGAGAGCGCGAGAGAGAGATAGAGAGAAAGAAAAAGAGAGGCCACTAATCATCAGACAATTTGAGTCGAGAATCTCAGAATACGCAAGCATACTTAGTCAAATTTTGAGTATCGCAACGATAGCAGAAAGCGTATGAAACTAAAAACTCCAAATGTAAAATATAGATCGGACAATCCGCCAATAGACACAAGGCGAATTGTCCACAAAACGACAAAGTTACGTTCAGCTCAAACGCGAACGTTTGCAATGCGATCAAGGTTTACTGGGCTTGATGACGCCACTTGACCAACCTTTGGTAAATAAATGTTACGGTAGTTAGCTGCTAGTACCAGTTGATATCGTAGGCAACGTGCTAGGCAGTGCCAGGCGACGTGCGTGGCGCCTGTGTGTCGCGTTAGTTCTTCGATATAATTGAGTTGTAGACAATTTATTGGTGGAGTTCGAATCCGCGCACCTATGTGTCTCTTCCGGTCGCGAGGCGCAGGCGAATTTACTACGCCACCGAGCTCGACATTTCTATTGGCAGATCCGGGTTAGTAA
Organism: Dermanyssus gallinae; assembly: GCA_003439945.1. NCBI lineage: Eukaryota > Metazoa > Arthropoda > Arachnida > Mesostigmata > Dermanyssidae > Dermanyssus > Dermanyssus gallinae. Next base: position 27,090 of record QVRM01005374.1, read on the forward strand.
TTTAATTAGAAATACGTATATTGTAAGGGTATAATCGTTCGAAGTAGAGTTACGATATACTATGATCTTCTGGATCACTAGACACCTGAACGACGCTATATTTCCGATTTGCGGAAACGTGCGAACACTTTCGTGTCTGTCGATTTGTACAATTTGAATGCATTTAGGCGATCATCTCTGCGTTTATTGTTGTTATTGTCGCCGTCGTGAACGTCACTCTGTCACAATTCATTCACGAAGCTTCTCCCCACTGAGCCGCTCTGAATTCTTTGGGCTGTCATGTTTGAATGCTCAACCTCTCACTGTTGCTTTTAACGGTTAGACAATGCGATGCTAGAATACATTTGGGGGCGACTCCAACTAGCTGAAAATAGCAGCTACAATAACAGTAAACTGTACAAGTTGCAGCAGTAATGGAATTACAAGAAGTAACAGAAAACAACCATGATATAAATAGATAGGCGTCGACGGAATAAAGATAACAACAGCAACAATAGCAGCAAAGGACATTTACAAGCGCTGATGAAGGACACATATGCAAACAAATTGTCCTCTCTCTGTTCTTCGGATCGGCCACCATATTCACTCATTTTCGTTTTGCAGAGTGGTCCCCTAACCTACATAACCGAGATGGCTTTAGTAGGGACCATATTCGCTGTATTTTTATTATATATATATATATATATATATATATATATAGTTTTTAGTACTATTAAATAAATGTCCGGCCAACAGAGTGTGAAGTTTAAGAGAAAGGTGTGTTTAATGGGTGTGGGACTCGACATAACCAGATCTACTCGTTGCGGCTAAGTCCCACATAGCGCGGGTGGGTTGCGATGCCATGCCCGTTGCGCCAGTGCGTAAATGCATTCACCTTCATCTAAAAAAAAAAAACATAGATATGCATATATATTTATTCTACACTTCTTACGTTAAATGGATCTCGCTTGCTCACGTGAAATCTTCAAAGTGCTGATTTTTACGTTCGTGGCAGATCAGCAAATAAAGCTGCACATTACTCTCAGATAGTTTGGCTGTTGCTGGTTTTGGCTTGATACATATATATATATAT